>JASCZW010013655.1:0-24933 GCA_034211315.2 Aedes japonicus | reverse complement strand
AGGACGCTTTCCAAACAGCAGCGTTTAAAGAGCGGCGAAACAATCACCGAATATGTAAGATGGTATCGTGCGAACTGACGCGATAGTGCGCCCCCCATAATCCGCCATTTTACCCATCGCGATGATCGCTGTTTGGGAGAGTTTGCCATATTACCACCAGCTGCCTCTGCAACCAGCCCGCTACCGGTAAATGAAGAGTTGCGACCAGCTGCCTGGTGAACAGCTACCAGCGCTTTCCCTCCGCACAGCTTCAATGCCGCTGCCGACTGAGGCCTTCCAAGTGTGCGTTCTATGCCGTTCTCAGCTGCATGCGACGTACATGGAGAGACGAATAACATGATTGGTTAAAGCCCTCTAACACAAAGAAGAAGAAAGATCACAAGACGTTCCTTTCGCTTCGATTTGAAATCTGTGATAGGAAATTTGGCACCGATTTACTGCAAAATGACATTATAAGACATCACCTTATATTTGTGTTATTTTCAATAGCTTTACTATTGATTGAGAAAAATGATTGACAATTGAATTGGAGCGTGGTAAAAATTTCCGACCGATTGAAGAAGAAATCATGTAAACCCATCGTGAATTATTTGAGTTATTCGCGTACAAAAACGTGCATGTGGTTTTTTCGTGACGGTCGCAAAATTTTAGATTTTTCATTTGACATCCTACCCTTTGCCGTGAGACGTAGTTCATGCGTCAAAACATTATTTAAAAACTAGCTGATCCCGGTGCGAGCGTTGCTACGCCTGCAACTAAATTAATGAACATTACATAGAACTCACGCTTTTTTTAATAAGTTTTTTTTGAGTAATAAGGAGTTCAAACTTCTATCAGAACATTCTTCTTACCCAGACAATACACAGTTTGTGGCTGGGTTACCTGAATAATTCTCAGGATTGGTTGAAATTTGTGTTTGAATTCACCATAGAAACATTTCTTGCATTCAAAAACCTGCATACCATTTTTGATTCCATTTGCTTGATTAGTTCTCAAGCTATGCAGAAATTCTGTGTTACATTTGTATGTGAGCTGGAAGGCGGAAGTGGTCTCAAACAATCATAAGAACCTTCCTCAGCCCCAGAAATACCTGCATACATATTTTCACCTGATCGGTCAGACAGACAGTCAGACAGAAATCCATTTTAATATCAATAAAATCCTGTTTCCATCAACCCCTACATAAATGTGGTTTCATTTTGCTTTGAATAGTTCTCGCGTTATGCAGAAAATTGCGTTTCCTTTGTATGAGACCCCCCCTTTCAGAGGGCAAAGTTGGCTTAAACCACCATAGAAATATGTCTCTCTTCAAAAATTTCCACATGCCAAATTTGATTCCATTTGCTTTATTAGTTCTCGAGTTATGCATAAATTTGTGTCTCATTTGTATGGGAGCCCCCTCCCACCTTCAGAAAAGGGAGGGGTCTCAAATTAGCATTGAAACAGTATTCATCTACAAAAACCTCCACATGCCAGATTTAGTTCAATTTGCTTTGATTAGTTCTCGAGTTATGCATAAATTTGTGTTTCATTTGTATAGGAGTCCCCCCCCCACCTCAAATTGAGGGGTCTCAAATTAGCATTGAAACAGTATTCATCCTACAAAAACCCTCCACATACCAGATTTGGTTCAATTTGCTTGATTAGTTCTCGAGTTATACAGAATATTGTATTTCATTTGTATAGGAGGGGCGAAGAGGAATCTGGAAACCATCATAGAAACCTTTCTTGCCTTTAAAACCTCACACATGCTAAATTTGGTTTTTTTGCTTGGGTCTCAAACCACCGTAGAAACATTTCTGCCTACAAAACTCCACATGCCATATTTGGTTCCATTTGTTTGATTAGTCCTTGAGTTATGCAGAAAATAGTTTTTCATTTGCATGGGAGCCCCCCATTGCTAAAAGCAAGAGGGGTGTCGAACTATATCATAAGATCCTTTCCCGGACCCAAAAAACCACTGAATACAAATTTGCAAAGCTAGTAGGTATGTTCTCATGTTTGGTTGAAATTTCGTTTCATTTGTATGAGAGCCCCTTTTTAGAGGAGGGGCTGAACCACCATAAAAACATTTCATGCCTTAAAAAAACTCGTCCATTCCAAATTTGGTTCCACTTGCTTGATTATTTTCTCGAGTTATGCAGAAATTTGGGTTCCATTTGTTTGAGAGCACCTCTCCCTCCTTCCGACGGAAGAGTCTCAAATCACCATAGAAACATTTCCTCCTTCAAAACTTCCACATGCGAAATTTGTCTCCATTTCTTTTATTAGTTCTCGAGTTATGCAAGAATTTGCATTTCATTTGAATAGGTTCCCCCTTTCAGAAAGGGGAGGGGTCTCAAATCAACATAGAACAATTTTTTGTCTTCAAAAACCACCACATACCTGAATTTGGTTCCATTTGCTTTATTAGTTCTCGAGTCATTCAGAATAGTGTATTTCATTTGTATCGGAACCTCCCCCCCTCCTTTCAGAAAGGGAAGGGTCTCAAAACCAACATAGGAAAACATTTTTTGTCTTAAAAACCACCACATGCTAAATTTCGTTCCGTTTGCTTGATTAGTTCCTGAGTTATGCAGAATATTGTGTTTTATTTGTATGGGAGCTCCCCTTTATGACGTGGGAGGGTTCTCAAGCTACCATAAAACTTCTGTTTTGCCTTCAAATACTCACACATGCTAAATTTGGTTTCTTTGCTTGATTAGTTCTCGAGTTGTGTAGAAATTTGTGTTTCATTTGTATGGGAGCCCCCTTTGCAGTAAAGGGAGGGTCTCAAACCATCATAAGATTATTCTCCGGCCCCAAAAATCTCTGCATACAAAATTTCACGTCGATCGGTCCTTCCGCTCGCGAGTTAAATCGTGACAAAGGAAAACCCCAACTCATTTTTATTTATATAGATTACCAAATGATTGCAGGAAATGGCTGACGTTTGGCAGTATTTTACGAAGCTACCAACTAAAGGTGAAAAAGTGACAAGGCTGAATATTCCACAACAGTTTTCGTGCAAGAGATCATCTACGTTTCGGAAATATTCTAAAGCAAGTTCGAAAAATCGTTAAAATTTTCCGACAATCGTCGGTCAAAAATCTAAAACCGCTCAATTTCTTATCGATGTCACAACAAGAGGAAAAACACCGAAAGGATGTTTTAACTATTTATACATGTCCATGAATGTATCAAAGTGATATTAACAGAGCTCGGGCATTCAAACCCACTGAGTTACAAAGATGAGCAGAGTCAGTAAAAAATGTTGGATGCTTTGCAATCAATCAGACTAGTACCTGAAGCGATATGCAGACAAGATGCGACCTGAGATACTGACGGTAGTTTGAGTTTTGGATTTCTAAACTCAAGTAGCAGAATAACACAGCGTTCGCATTTCCAATGAATCATATGACGGCAGTTTACTACAGAATCTGTTCGCGGCGAAAGAAGGAACTGATTTCATTGATGTTATTTTTAAAAAAACCAAGCATATGGGCATCAACTAGCGAAATGCTAATGAGCTCTAGGGTCGCAGATAATGAAATTCCTCAACGTTTTTATATAATATGTATGTACCCATAGAACGTTTTATCCATTGTTATTGCTTATTTCATTTGACTAATGCTGAATAAAAATATTTATTATTTTTCCCGGGATCCCGGGAATTTTCGGGAAATAGAATTTAAATTTCCCAAATCCCTGGATGCCGAGATCAACTGGGAAATGGATGCTCTAAACATACATCTTCAATGTGTAAAACTGGTGATCCCAAACTAAGGCAATACCGGCGCCGTCCCCGCCTGAATGCAGGTCAAGTAAAAAAAGGGTAAGAATATGTTGCCGTGATTGCTCGCTGTATTAGAAACCACGGAGTTCACTGCACTTCCATGAGAAATCACTGGGATTTTAGATAACAGGATTGCGTAGCAGCAGGGTTTGTTTTGGTTAACGATAAGCTGTCAAGTGAAATATTTAAAAATTAGTTCCTATTTGAACCGATTTAAACCCACAGTAAGGATGCTATTAGGGCCACTCACGAAGTGTGATTGTGGTTTTTCATTGGGAAACAAAATGATATGTTATAATACTGAAGTAGCCGATTTTAACCGGTTTAAACTAACAGTACGGATGCTATTGGAGCCACTTCACAAAATGTGATAGTTGTTTTTCATTGGGAAACAAGGAGATGATGAAATTTGTTAGAAGCAGATAATTTCTCATGTCCATGCGAGGCTCTAGGAGTGGACGGTAATTTATTGCTAGAACGAATAGAAATGAAGAGAAAGTGTATTGATAGTTCCGTATAGGGTAAAGACAGGCTTTGAAATTGGAAGATACAAGTTTGAAAACGAGCGGAGGGCATTGAACAGTAGTATCCGATCAGGCACATCCTCCCCCTTGCCTACTCTGCATTGAGTAGCTTGGTGAAAAGGTTATGTACCTTTTGTTTGTATGATATTGCGTCAATTTTAAGCACTGTTTTCAAAGGAAACATCAAAAAAGATTATTTAAAACTTTGATTATTGAACAAACGCACGAACCCAACGTGTCAACGATGTTAGATGATTGAAACTCTAAAATGGCGAAAATTCCAGCGTGATATAATATCAGAGATCTAAATTCTCACTCAGCTGGGTGAAAACTATGCTCTCTCTCAAGCAGATTGTCGATCAGTAGCGAGCCGTACACATTTTCATCTCTACTTTTTCATCGATAATTCATTATCCTCTCTCTTGCATACGCGAAAATATCTCTATCTAAAATTCAACTGACATATTTTCTCATGTCACATTTTTCACTGGAAACATGCTTAGATCGTATACGAGGAGCAAAAACCGAAAATAAGGCCAAGTTGGTGCACACTGGTACCGCCATGGACCAGCATTATAGAATTATAATGTCAGAATAAAACAAGCATGAAGACTGGTGCATTTTCAGGTGTTAAAAAGTAAGTGAAAAATAATTATCGGCATCTAGGATTCACTGAAAAGAAACAATTTATCAACTACTCATGCTCTCCGGAAAATTCAAAATCGCCGTTGCTTATCTCGTGAAAACTGCTGTGAGCGTTAAAAAGTCTCTCGCTTCTTACATTCTCATTTGTTTCTCCAAGCGGGTGAAAAAGGACGTTTCTCTTCTCAAGTAGGCGAAAATTTCGGTCTCTGTATAATATAATTAACTTGACCACCTAGCAGCCCTGCATAAAAGCAAAGAAAATATAAGCAAACAATAATACGAAATAAACCTCATTTGAGTATGATTACTGCCAAATTAAAAAAAAAATATTCTGGACACATAACTCCTGCCTCCTACTGGGCCCATACATGATTCTTCATGTCTGTTAAATACTTAGAAAATGTAGGATCATAAACAATGTTAGTTTTTCAATCAATTAATTTGAACAGATAATTTTTTTGTAGCATTTGTCGTACATAAGCCTCTTTAAAAAAACGTCCTATCTTCTCAAATACATATCGTGAGCTAGGTGGGCCAAAACTAACAACGATGCAAATGCGAAGCTGGACACAGAAAAAAATGAGCAAACTCAGACACAGAAAAAAATCCATTCTGAAAAAGAACCCGAAAAAAACCGTTCATGCTATCGTGATTCTGTTCACAAATGGTGAAGCATAATCAAAAACCATTCCTGGACCATTTCGCTTATTGTTGACGACAGTTTCCGTTATTGAAACGACATTTATCCTTAGCACACTTATAATAACTCTTGCAAAACTTAAGCAGACGAAGTCCGGCCAAGGAGCATGAACTAATGTTGTAAAGTGGAAATATTAGCGATTGCACAGAATTTATTTCTGAGACCTTCAGGATAACAAAGATCTCAAGGAAATCCTCTAAATATATTTTTTTCTTTAGGAGACTTTAGGATGCTTCAGGAATTATTTTGAAGGTCTTCAACAGTTCAACAGTTTAAATCACGTGCCGGTTTTTAGATACCAGTTTACTCAGAAACTATTTTCAAGTCCTTCAGGTTGTCAAAGATTTAAAGAATGTCCTACACACTACCAAAATCTCGTGTAAATTTCTGTCCCTGAGACCGACACATGCAAGCGTCCTTTAGCGCATAAGAATGTGTTGAAAGAGACGAGAAAATAAATTCAATCGAACACATCTTTTGTCAAAGTGCGTATGTGTCAGTTTCAAGAGACATAATTTCACACGAAATCTTTCTTTACGTCCCCCAACTATTATGTTCCCCGACTTTACGTTCCCCGACTATTTACAAACATGGATTAGGTCTCGTGTAAAATTAATAATTTCTAAGTGTGTATGCATATTTCAAGACTTTAAGATGAAGACCGATTCAATACAGTATAGTAACAATCAAAGTCCTCCCTCGGCTCAGTCGACAGAGGCGCAGCTACAAAGCAAAACTATGCTGGAGGTGGCTTATGCTTGCCACACAATTATACTAATGCAAAACATTTACATACCAATGAAAAAAATTGATAACTGAGAAAGTGCATCTAGAACACTAAATTGAGGGCAGGCGTGAAATCCCAGTAGGGACGTCAGAAAGCCAAAATGATAATGAACCATCAATTCAAATCACGCCTGCCAGATATGGTTTCAAGATTTAAATTGCTCAACAATTATTTCATAGAGCTAAACTGCCGTTATAAGCATAATTGTCCCATTTATATAGGGAATCCCACAGAACATATGCTTATAACAGCAGTAAAGGATATGAAAAATCTTGGAAAAGTTCTTTGAATTTTTTCTCAGGACTTCACAACGATCACGAATTATTTTCTAGATCTTGTGTGTATCATCTATTTAAGTCACGTATCTCTGATATTTTTGATGCTACCGGTTATATTGGGAAAACGTGACAATCCATACAAAAAAATTTGAAGGTCTATGCAAAAAAACGTGATAGGGGGAGACGGGGATGTTATACAATAATCAATGGACGTTCCCTTGTTGAATCAACCATATTCTGAAGTTGCTTCAACAAATATTAGTTAAATCAACTTGATATGTATGATTGTTACAACCATGCACATGGGTTATCACAAAATCAAACAAAATATATAGTTGATTTTAGATATCATTGATTGGTTAATACTATTTTTTTTTCCGTGTATATGCAAACATTTGCAAAAAGTGTAATATATCATCAGATATATTAGATGAACATTGGTCAAACAATCGATTTACTTATTTGGCCAAACAATGTTGAGTCAAATATTTGCCAAAAATGATCAGAGTATGATAGTTTGGACAAACAACTTTGCAAAGAACACTATTTGGCAAAACTTAACCAGACAAATATATAATGTATGGTCAAACAGTGTGATATTAGCTTAAGAGTTGTGCTGGACAATTGAAAATGGTGCAATAATTTCGCCAGAGTTAATATAAAACCATATTGAACCTAACTTTTAACCTCTCATTCAACCATAACCATGTTCAGTCTACGTCGAATATTGATATTAATAAATGAGTTTTATTGCTTGTTCTGCTAGACTCAATCATCCTTCATTATACTGCATCATAAAATGCTTCGTAAACTGATTGAAACAAATCGATGGAGAGAAATCGATCACTAAAGTTACGTCCTTATGATACTTTGCACGAGATTTCAAAATGTCACCCGAGGCGTATTCATTGCAACCAAATAAAACTGATTGAAAATGAAACCGTAGGCAGTTAGTCATTATTAAAATGAAAAACAAATACTAAAACCATCGAAACACGATAGCTGAAATTTTAATCAACACCCATTTTGCGTTGTGGTCCCAGAAAGCTCTCTGTCTGTCGTTTCTTAACGCTTTATCACGATATGGTTATGCACCCAGGGGACATCTCGAACCCATACCTAATCAAGCACTGGCAACAACTGAAACTACTACAGCAATAACAACAACAATAACAACAACAACAAGGCTTGCGGCGAGCTGGAAGATGCATGCAAGAGTAAAATAGCCGCACTCACTCACGCAGCACTTGGCCATCGAAGCAGGCTGGCTGGCTGGCTGACTAGACTAAACTCACCGAACCGGACGTTGCACTGCTCTTGGTGCTCTTGGTCCGGACTGCTCTGCGCTCGGAAACCAATAAATTATCCAACATTGCAACGATAAAGCTTAACTTGTTCTGCTCTTGTCCATAGAGACAAAACACGTTATGTAGGTATCGAGGGATGACGACAACAAAAACCCGGTTGGGGTGGATTATGGCAGGCAGGAGGAGGCTGTAATTGAATCAGATCTAGCCGGGATGCCCTATTCATTGTGACGACGATGATCATCGTCGCGTCTTATCACCTTGGAGCGAAAGCACTCTCTTCACCTCAGTCTTGGGTTGTTTTCGGGGTCTATTCGCAGATTGCGCAACGCTGAGTGGTTACCTTTGCATTGAGAAGCATACGGTAACCGAATTTCTGAATGAACCCCCTTCACCGCGGCTGTCTATACAACAACATTATTTGCAACCACCCAGTAGGCCGCAAGTAGGCACAACGAGAAACAAGAGAGACGCTGATGAGGCGATAAAGAGCAAGCGTGCAAGACCGGTGTCTGATGCGATTATTATGTGATTTCCAATCGATTCGCCATGATTATATCATACATGACAGTCCAGTTGGGTGTTGCTGTGATCGGTTTCGTGTTCATTCTTCGCGGCGAGAGCAGCCCATTTCTCAAGCAAGCGACAAATTTATGCATGTATGCAGAAAAGGTTGCTGCGATCTGTTTTGTCGTCGTCATCGTCGTCGAGTCCGATGCTGCTACATGAATTAATTTCAGATGACATTTAGGTGGGGCTCTGTCGCATACCTATGCTAAGAAGATGACAACAGGCTGCCGCGATGCTCCACCTGGATGACCCTGAAATAACGAACCGCCTCTCCGAAGAAGTCCGAGTTGGTCTTGAAATACTGGTTGTCTAATTATAATATCCCCACAGGCACATGTTGTGGACTGTCGGGCTAATTTTTTAAATGAAATGAAAAAACTCAACTCTGTGAAACTTTCCACAAATGGCAACAAACATTTGCTACTCTCCAAATTTGGCACTAATGACCGACGAAAACTTTCCTCTCGGCAATCCATTCCAAGTAAAAATTTGCGTTTCGAAATCCATTAATGCAACACAGCAGAAATCGTCAACCCAAGGGTGCTTAAAAATTAAACCAGTGGAAAACTATTTGCACCAATTTGAGCCATTAAATTAAGCTCATGGAGTTGTTGGAGAGTCCCAATGGGTGCCCCCCCCTTCCAATTCGTATGGAACAAAGCAGTGCATCACATACCATTCGAGTCGGAATCACAGGAGAAGATGGAGCAGGGGGGGGGGTCCAAACTTTCTGCTCCAGACGAACATAATTGAAAAATTTGTTCTCCAAATGTTAGTCCTGGGCTGGGACAAAGTTTTCTTCTCCCAGCAGCTAAAACAGCTAGGCGAGTTGAATTGTTCTCAAAAGTGCAGCTCAGAAACATGTGACGTACGACAACGATGACGATGGCAGCCATTGGACGTGTGCGGTCTGAAGAAGATGGACTTCTTTGCTGCCTGCCTGCCGAGAAGGGGTGAGCTTTAATTATACTTTCAATTACATTTCCATTTCTATTAATTTCCCTCCACTTACTGACTGCAGCAAGGCGTCTGCTGTGGGATGATGGCGTCGAGATTTCGTAGATCATCTCGAGTTAGGAGGGGACATGCCGTCGGGATGTGGCTTGTAGGGGAAACAGAGATTTGCACGTTCTCCAACAGTCGGAGCACCACTAACATAACTTACAATCAGTGCGACAATGACGGTGAGGGAACTATGGAAACGATTGGGAAATTAGGCGTTCTGGCATTCAGAGGGGAGCTGGAATTTACTTATTAGCACTTGAATTACTGCTCCGTTAACTTGGTTGATATTATTCTCAGCCGTTTAAAAATCGCAAATTTTATAGTTTGCTTTCAAAACCTAGGGGTAAAGAACTTTCGAAAAGTGCAACGTATGGTTCGGAGTTTGGTCACTAAATGGCGCTAGTGTGTGTTTTTTCAAACAGAGTATTTTCAATGACTTTATATCGTGATCCCGACAATCGAGAAAATTTAACCCTTAGGCAAAGTTGTTTAGAAGGTCAGAACTTTCGAAAGGTTGATAGTATGGTTAGTATGGATAGTATGGAAAATTTCAGAACGACTTTATTTAAAGGGTGTACCGTTTAAAATCCGCACACACAAAATTTATTCTCAAAATTTGAGTTTTTATCAGATTACCACCAAATTTTCAAGGAGTAAAACTAAATAATCAAAGTGAGTTTTGACATCATTCATTTAATTTATTTCACCTTTATATCCAAATGCGCGAACCTTGGCCTTAACCCCAGCCATAAGGTTCTGCACAGAGGAAGCGTCTAACCCATGCTTTCTGCATTTCGCCTACATGCACGATTCCGAAGGTGCTGTTTCATAATGGCCTAGTATTTTTCTATTGGGCGCAGTTAATTTTACCCAACGAAGCAAAAGTTAGAGCTATTTGAGTTGTGTGCAGATTTAAAACGGTACACCCTTTAGTGATCTGGACTACCTAGAAAATACGAACCTTAAACAAAACTTGTGGAATTCGGTCACTACGTTGATCTAGTATAGGTATGTGAAAAAGAGTATTTTTAACGATTTTATATCGTGATTCCGACCACCCAGGAAGTTCAAACCTTTGGGAAAGTTATTCAGAAGATCAAGAACTTTAAGAATGTGGAGAGTATGGTTCGGAATTCTGTCCATACGTGGCACTAGTGAGTGTGGGAAAGAAAGAATTTGTGAGCGAGTTCATATTAATTTAAATCCCGTAATTACTTTGAATCCGAGATTATTCAAGATGATGAGTAACTATCAGAAATCAAAAGAATATTTATCTGATGGGACGTTAAAAAGCAGAAGATGTTAAAGTTTGCCAAAAACTACATGATTTGGCAAGCAGTTTGCTCGTGTGGAAAGCGGAGCACCTCATTCGTGACAACTGCAACGGTCAATGGGCAGGTGTACCTAAAGGAATGCCTCAAAAAGCGTATACTACCTCTTCTGAGGTCTCACGATGGTCCTGCGATTTTTTGTCCGGATTAAGCCTCGTGCCATTACTCGAAAAAGATTTTGGAGTGGTACAAGGCTAAGGAGGTCAATTTCCTGCCAAAGCATCTCAACCCTCTGAACGCACCGAAACTGCGGCCAATTGAAAAGTACTGGGCCATCATGGGCACTTCGAAAGCATCCTAAGGAAGTGAAATTGGAGGAAGATATGAAGAAAAAAAAGGATTTCCACGCAAAAAAAGTTGGTCCAAATGTTGTACTGGACCTTATAAGTAGCGTAAAGAAGAAGATTCGTGCAATTGGATATGAAAATGAATAAAACAAACATGGGAAAATATTTATAACATGTTTTATTTTACTCCCTGAAAGTTTGAAGATGATTGGATGAACGGATGAATTTTGCCGAATATTTGTGTGTGTGTCGCAATTTGATTCCGTACACCCTTTAAAAAGATTGGAACCACTTGAATATGGAGCGGCTCAGTCCTAAAAAGAACCAGTTAGATCTGAAAAATTTAGAATAACTCAAATATGAAGTAAATCAGTCATGTATAGCTTAAATTCATTATAATAAAGCCTGTCCACGTTAAATTTTGAATACTTTTCACTGTATATTTATAATTGTTTCGGCAGGCCATATGTAATTGTGGTCAAAAATCTAAAAGTTTTATCTCTACCGGCACTATCAACAAGAATGTGAACGAGAAAAAATGTCTGCAAAAGCGGTTGCTATCGTATATCAGATGCCACGACTCTCTAGATCTGTTTTGGCCTGATTTGGCCTCTTTTCCATATGCGAAATCCGTTCTGGAATGATATAAGGTACAAGAGGTCAAATACGAGCCAAAAACAGCCAAACTGTCCAGAACTTCACCCTATAGAGAAGAACTGGGCTCTAGTTAAGCGGATTCTCTTCGAAACTAAGAAGAAAGCAAATGGTACCGATGATATCAAGAGCAGATGGAGAATCGCCACGGCGTACAGTGGCACGATTCCGAAAAAAAGACGGTCAAAGACCTTTGCACCCTTTTGTTATCATTTTATCGACTAGGTGTCTTAAGAAGAGTTGCAAAAAATATATGTCCGCATCTTTTGAAAAAAACACGCCTAACTTTTCATAAGGGCTTAACTAAACTTTCATATTCTAACTTTTTCCAGCTACGAGATAACGGGTTATTGTTTTCGAAAAAAATGTAGAACAGGTAACTTTAAGGAAAGTTGCTCAAGACACTAAGTTTCTAAAGCCTAACGTTAAACAGATATAAATGGTTTTCTTCCAGCACTACCTTAAGACTGGTTTTTTGAGAAAATTAGTACCTTGTTCAAATTTGACGATTTCAGTATGTTCTAAGAAATTGTAGAAATTATTAAAATACACATTTTTGCGGAACACACCAATGCTCTCAGTTTCCTGAATTTCTGAAAAAAAAAATCCTGCTTTAACTACTAGGAGGTAGCCCCTATACGTCTGGAAAGTTTTTCTCATAAGTATCTACATGAACTTCTGCGAACTCCTAAACTTCCTCATTTTGAACTTCTGGAATGTTCGATTCAGAACTGCAAGAAAGTTCTCTAGAACTTATAAGTAGTTCCAACTTAACTTTTTGGAAATTTCCTTCGGAACTTCTGAACTTTAGAAACATTTCTTTAAAATTTTGAGAAATTCTGTCATGAACTTATAGGTTTTTTCCTAAAATTCTGGGATACATTTCTTTAAAATTTTGAGAAAGTCTTTCATGAACTTATAGGTTTTCCAAAAATTCCGGGAAGTTTTTTCCTGGGCTTATTCTATCTAAACATCTGATAAGTCCCATCCATGCCTCCGAGGAAAATTCCACCAAAACTTTGGGAAGGTCCTCTCTAGAATTCCTAGAAAAATTCTCTTAAATTTTTGGAAGTTTTTTTTCTGGACTGGGAAGTCCAGGGAAGTATGCCAGGCCGTAGGATAAAATATTACACCATATCGGAATATGTGTGGCACTCTGTAGCACACTTTTGAAACTTGTACTTTTCGAAGATACAACCTGGCAACCCTGGCAAATTGACGATGTAAATTGTTGTGGTGTTGTTTTGATTTCTTTGTTTCGTCCCTCAACAGACATAAGTATTAGAAACAAAATGATCATGGGTGAACACTCGAGCTACCGGTTTGTAGAGGCAAAATCATGGGTGGAACAATAGATGAGGTCAGTGATATAATTAATAAGTCGTGACCAATACCACTTCGAAGCTTCAATTAAAGTCACATTTTTTAAGCAAATCTGAAGCGGAATATGGAATCATTACATCTACATCAGAAATATTGTGAAAAGGCAAAACCTTCTGCAGCCAGTCGCTGGGTCAGCTAACCTTCGAGAGGATCCGAGTGATTGAAGAAGACATGCGGATCATGAATGAGAACTTTCTAGAAGAAGCTGTAGCGAGTGGAACTGCGTTAAAAGATATTAATGGAGCAACGTAAACAGGAAACCCAGATAAATTTTGGATTCTAAGTGGAGAAATGATATGCCTTCTGGATATCGCCAATATCATGCACAACAAATTTGTAAAGTATTTCTCAATCTAACAATCGCCACATCCTTCAGCATCGGGTATTCTATGAGAAAATTATGCTGCATTTTGCTTCGCAGTAAATATATTTAAGTTTCATTCAGCATTTGTTGAGGACTCAGCTTTTGGTGCCTTTTTGAAGCAGCTGGGAATCTTTGAAAAAAAATTGTTTTTCGTAAGGGCGTGGAAAATAAGTGACTTTTACATGAATGTCACATATAGAAAGAAATTCTATCGGACAAATCATTTAAATTTCACTGGACACATAAGATTCACTTGATTTTGCGAAGCATTTTCCACTTCCTGAATCACATGAATGTTAAGTGAATTTTAGTCGATATTTTCCACTGATTATATTTTTTTTTCTAGATGTATCAGCTTCAGCCCAGACAACCACAAGTCGTATAACAATGTTCAAATACTATCATATATTCCTATATTTTTAGTCAAAATCGCAATTAATTGTAGACATTATCGCATTATGTTTAAGTTAAATCGTAAGGAGTACACATTTTCGATTAAAATATGTTAACACAGACAAACATACATAACAGTTGCAGTTTCTTCATCGATTACCCATTAAACGGCCAATTCAAATGTTTCTTAGTTGGTAATATCGCCACAGGTAGTACGTATAGCGGATTTTCGTTTGACGTTAACACACTACTGCCATCTGTCCAGCTTAGTCATCCATCACAGTGTGCTCAACAGATGGCGCAGGTGTGTTGGTGACCATGATTTGTAGTGAAAAATGTTCGATGTGTTTTGTCTGTTTGTCTGTGATATGAATGTTAATAAATTAACAGAGATGGATTAATATAAAAATATAAACATTTTCATAAAAAAACTCGAGTTGTTACGGTCTTTGGTGATAATTTTTGATGCTGCTGATCGAAAATTATGCAGAAAAAATGCAAAACTACCAAATTTAAAAAGATTTTTTTCCCTAAAGGGGACAAAAGGGGACAAACAATTTTGCATAGATCTTGTAGATGGAAGTTTGTACTTTCAGTTCACGTACTATGTGTTTGCAAATATTTGCAAATAAAGGAATAAGATATCTTGCAAAAACGTATATTTTTTTACACTTCAACCCCTACAACTTTTCTAATACAATAACTAGCAACTATCTTGTATCTTCAAAATGTGCGTCATTTTATACCCTAAAAGTCATCTATGCAGAGTTTTCAAATTCAAATTGAAATAAAAAAGTTACAGCAAAAAAACTGTCTTTTCAAGTCCCACCCTAAGGAAAGTTAGAAAACCGGTTATAAAACGATACGTAGATGAGATAGAATTAAAATTTCTTGAGCAAAGTTTCATTAAATTAAAATATCTACAATTCTGTTGAAGCCAAAAATCCTCTAAACCATAAGAATAAAAAGTTGAAATTTTTATTATGAACATAAAAGGACCACCTTAGTCACAACCCAAACCAAAAGATAGATCTTATTTTGAAACTCAAATCTCCCGAAGACACTATCTGTCTAAAGTTAATGGTTTTCGAGTTATCGATTTTTGTCGTGAAATTTGTCCATTCGGACCATAGTGGGTTGTTGTGACCATTAACTCCCGAGGAAGAGATGCCAGAACAGGCATAATGGACATCGTTGTAGCTGATGTCATCAAAGTTTCAGCCAAAATTAATTTTTCTTTGATTGGAAACGGAAATTGTCGTGCACTATGAAAACCAATATCTTTATGAAACTGTTGCGAACGTGGTATACCATTCAAAAAACTTTTCTAGGATCTGAACTGAACTTGGAGACATTCCACCTGAGGAGACCGAATAAAGTGATTAAAGTGGTGTTCTCGGCGTTCACTCTTTAGCAAATGATTTTAAATGTTTTATTCAATTCAACACTTGTGAGATCTGCGATCTTTGAGTTAATCAACTGTTGAAACGATCCTGGAGCTCCTGGAGTTCAGAGGAACTAAGTAGTGTGTTGATGATCAAAACTGATTAAACTGATCTGTTCCATCCAAATTATTCGTCGTAGGCATCACTGAAATTGATTTTACTAACATATTTTGAGCTGTTGAAAATATTGAATAATCAGCACAGTAAAGTATCATCCCTTATGATGTGTTGATATACCAGATAACTTTTTTACCTTAACGAAAAATTCCTAGACCTGACCGGAAATCGAACCCAGTCACCTCGAGCATGGTATTGCTTTGTAGCTGCGCCTTTACCGACGGAGCTAAGGGAGGACCCGTCACTAAATAGGTGTATGTGTATTATATTCAATCTCCTCAGCCCAGTGCGTAAATCTTGTTTAAGTTATCATTAAAGTAACATATATGAGCAGGAGTTCATTCATCCCACTAGTTCCTCTACTACAGATCCAGCAACCCGTATCCGAATTTTGAGAATCGCAGCCCCTCTCCTCGCTAACATTCTCCAAGTGCAAGCACTACCGTTAATTATCCAGAGAGATCCAGAGTATTCGAAAACATGCATTAGTTATTCATGTCTAGTCTGATGGATCTTACTCAATTTCATCTCCCAAATTTCACCAGCTGTTCACTCGCGGAAATGTATAAAAATTCTTTCGCCTCAAATTGATTACTAGAACAAAGCGTAAATCACTGATAATTAAGAGCAAATTGCAGCAGCAAAAACAAAACACGTCAGTTTCAAGTCACGGCCTGCTCCGATTTCAATTAAAGCAAGAACTGGATCGCAATCTGGATCAGATTCAATTTCCATGTAGGTGGAGCAAGGTGAATGAACGCCAAAATAAAGATATCAATTTGTTGCGATATCAACAGTGCACTCAACAGAATCAAGAAGTGAATTAAATGATTTTCGGATCATAATCAGCGCATACAAACATATTTGTTTAATCTTCTACCATTATACTTAAACGTTCTCTTTTCGACACCATTAACCGATAATACTTGTACTATTCCACACGAGTTCTTCGAATCACTGCCACTCGTTCTTCATCTTGAATCTTCGCCTTCTTTTGATTACAGTCCTTCTTTCATTGATTGGCGGTTCAACAATTTCATCATCAATACTTTCGATGTAGCTGCCATCAATTTCACTAGGGCTTTTTTCCAAAGCATTGTCCTTCACCGCCACCTCCTCCTCCTTCACTTCGTTTTTGTTGACAGTTGTAGCATGACCAAGACCACCAAAAAGTCCAGCGGAGTTCAGCAGTATGGGAAACCAGAACGGAAACCCACTTGATATGATAAAACTCTGCAACTGTTGCAACGTTGTACCCGAATCGTCCGATTTGGATTTCTTCTTGAGCATATATCCCGACATGGCACCCATCGGCGAATGCATTGGCCAGGACGTTCATCTTCAGACCTAGCAACAGCTTCAAGGGAATCACTATGTAGAGCAACACGAACGGCGGCAGCACCAACAGCAGGATCATTAAATGATTTAGAGTTGACTGGATCATCTCCGTCATTTGAGTATATTTGACATGCTTCTTAACGACATTCGGTTTCGATGACCGAACGATGGGATATACTTCGTATCTGCGAAAACTAGAACTGATTACATTTTTTAATAATAACATCACTTTCTTCACAAATATACTCACTTCTCTCGCAATGGCGGTCGCTTTATCTTAACTTCTTCGACGTCATTGTCATCAGGTGGATACCAAAACTCATCCGTGGGTGGAATCGATGGAAGAAAGCTATTGTCGGTAGCCGAATTTACCGCTCTGTGGATGGCTTCCAACGCTTCTGAATCAATGTATTTCCCATCCTTAATTGATTGCTCTGATGCCTTCGATTCGACCACGAACGTGAGATATGCCAACAACGCGAAGATTCCAATAGGCAAACATTTCCGGTACCTCCAGCACATCGTACGTGAGCTCCACGCTGTACTGTTTGAACTTCTGGTGGGAAACTGAAACATCAAATTTCTCGAAGAGTTCCTTTTATAGATTTTTAAGGGGTCAGATCTACAAATCGCTGGATCAATAACTCAGCATGGCTTGCCAACTGTGGCACAATTAGTAGGCTGCGATGAGCACTCTACTTACCAGCTGCTCATACATTTTCACCCGCACGGATGCTGAGATCAACTCAAGATTGAGTTGAATTAGATCTAATTTGCTCTAATCACAATGTGGAAGAGAATTTCCTATCTTTTCCGGAGAACTGTTCCTCATTGTGCGGATAAGCCTAATTGAACTAAATTTTGAGTCAATCGCAGCGTTCGTGCGCCGTGGAGTGTAAGCTTTAAGTGGTAATGAAGTGGATTATGTTGAAAAAGAATGAACAATTGATTCTAAACAAAATGATTGGGCGCTAAATAGCGATTACCAAATTCACTGCCTGCAGACGCGTGCTCCATTCGGGTCGATTAAGAAGCTAAGAAAAGAAACATCAAAAGCGAAACGGTAGATAATTTCTCCGATGCCTTTCTTTCCTCTTGTGAGCCAATGTTGACGCACAATCGTAGATTCAATTGAACGCAGGAAAATCCCCCTAGCGAGTTGCGATTTACATCGTAAAAAATTGCTCCCGTTTGAGAGTTTTTCCAGTTTTCAACTGGAACGAAGTTGCCTACAGCAAGGTGGAACGGGGACCTCATTGTGGAAATCAAACATTCAGACATGGCGAGTGCCAAAACATTTGGCCCGTACAATGACGTTTTGCCACATGTCATAGCCGTTTTGACAACACAACGGATCGTACTGAAAAAACCCTCCTCTAACTGCAGCATGACAACGATCACAGTTGGCTGCATTTTGTCATGGAAAATTCCCATTCCCAATCACCGTCCCTTACAGTAGAATGCACTTTCAATCGCTCAAACTTTTCCCAAAAATATAATTGTTATCGAAAGAGGTAACTATTGCTGTATCCAGTCAGAAGCGAATAATGGGTATGCTTGCCTCTAGCCAGCGGCATTAAGGCAAAGTTCGATTAACGATAATTGAGAAAGTTTAAAACAATTGTTCTACCGGGAGTACATCATCATCATCATCATCATCATCACCACGGACGGTATATCGCATTGTCCCAGCATAGCTCCACCGTAATTAGATTCAGGTTTAAGGCCAGAGGCAGCCCTCGAAATTTCTCCTAAACTTGCTTTGTTAAGAAACTCACTTCACCTGAAGACGCAGATGGGCTCACACGTGCCCGGAATACGTAATTTGCACGCACCTCCCCTTCCTTGTTTCCTCGTCATCATAACACACTTCAGCCGAAACGTTTTCCAATTCCCGCGCCAACACGAGTGCACTGCACTTCATTGGCGTAGCTTATGGGTGGGGAAACTATCGACTCTCGCGGCCCCCTCGGGTTTTTGGGGTGAAACTTGGTTTTTGAGGCGTCGCTGCAGTGGCGGTAATTGAGGATTTTTCGTAAAAACGTGGCCTGCTGCGAATTGTTGAATATTGCACCCTAAAAATCGCGTACTATGTAGGTACTGTTCACCCGAGCAAAGGTTTATACTCAATTGATAACAAGTTCTAATATCAGAGTATCAGTGTTTGATAACAAAAAATGTTATCATTTAGGCTGATTAAACAGCCAAATAAACAAAAGAGATAACAAAATAATATTCGTTGGATATCACATTATTAACTCGTTTCATTATCATCGAGTTCATATTCATAACAAATTTTGTGATATGAACAAATTTCTTAAGATAATTTCAAATTAAGTTATCAACATGATATCAAATTCATACACTAATAACTGCAGTAGTGCTTGTCATATCCGTCACATGCTGGTAATATTCAGCATTCGTCAGCATGCTGTTAAGAGTTCAGTAACGCTCATTAAAAATCGTCTTAAAAAATTGATAACAGATGATAACAAAATTTGTCAATGTTGATAATGAAATTTTTTATGCGAACAGATGAGTTAAAATGATACCTGAGATAACAAAATTTGTTACTTATTTGATGTCAGTTTGTTATTTTACTTTGCTAAGGTAGGCGAACGCGAATGATAAAAAATGGAGAGAACAAAATTTCACCTCTCTTTCACCTTTAAGTAACAAACGACTAAAAAATTTAAGTTAAACTGCAGGATAAATCCACTTTTTTGTCTCATCGTGCATATTAGTTGTTAAGATCCATTCTTATTAGATTGCATTCCGACACGACACATCCATTTACCAGCAATCATCAAAATTCTAAACGAAATTAATTTATGTTACGCCTAAAGCAGAAGGCACAGGCATAGGCATAGGCAGTGAAAATGTTCTATCGTCGGTAGAACAGTGTACAGAAATGTCATGACATTTTTATCCATTGCCAGTCCGCTTTTGTGTGCCATCCACCATGATGGAAAATGGAACGAAAAAAAACCACGCAAATAATTTGCGCGCAGCAGTCTAAATAGGTGTATTTTGCTCTAGCAGGGTAGGGACCACTGACCAGGGGCACTATTTTAATCAGTTGTTAGGATATAGGTCTAAAAACCTAAATTATTTCACTTTTAATGATACGATCATAAGCTCTATCTATCGGGTTTAAATCATAATCGATTACCAATTTATTACAGTCATTGTGAGGATTTAAAGTACATCATCCAGAAAACCATCAGTTTCTTACCTGCTGAAGAATTCGCTCAAATTTTGCCTTTGTGTATTTTGTATTTAATCGCGTGTATCGCGTGAGGCATGTCTTCATCAGCTCCCTCTCACAGCTAGGCTCGTTGCCAGAAAGTGATGTTGAACATTGAGTTAAATTTATTACATATTTATATAATCTAAAATCACTATTTATTTCATGTTTCTTCCAGTCATTAGAGGTTGATCTATGCTTATGATTATATTGTCCATCATCTGGAACTAAGGAGTGTATCGAAAATAAGCCATCCACAAACTTTCTTTCAAATTATGTTGAAAACCGATATTTTATTCATACAAAAAATTGATCCTTTATTGTACGAAGTTAAACTTGAACATAATGAATACCGGATGAAATTTAAGTTATTCCTTCACGAATTTTTCGAACTTTGGATCGAATGCTCTTCATCAAGTTCCGGACAAGTGTTGCATCGCATTTTTTGGACGCTTGAGCTCAAATTTTTTGAACTCCTGCATGTTCCCAGCTGCCTTACCAGTCTTCTTGAAGACCCTCTTCACGATTGCCCAGTAACGTTCGATGGGTCGAAGCTGAGGGCAATTTGGTGGATTGATATTTTCTCAACGAAATCTATACCCTTTTCCGCAAGCCAATTGAGAGTGGTTTTGGCATAGTGAGCCGACGCTAAATCCGGCCAAAACAGTGGAGGTGTACTATGCTTCTTATATAAAGGCAACAATCTCTTCTGGATACACTCAGATCGATAGATTTCCGCATTTATAGTTCCGGTAGTGTAAAAATGGTTGACTTCAAACCACAGGAACATATTGCTTGCCATACCAGTACCTTTCGACCGAATTTCTCCACTTGAATCGACCTGTCCGCATCGCTCACATCCTCCCCAACGACGGCAGTAAAGTATTGTGGACCTGGAAGGGTTTTTGAGTCCTCCTTTACATAGGTCTCATCGTCCATCAAAACGCATGCATCCGGACGCTGCAAAAGACGCGAATACAATTTCCGGGCCCTTGTTGCTGCTCGCTTCTTCTGTTCTGCACTTTGTTTCGAGATTTTCTGCTTCTTGTAGGTCTTCAGGTGGTTTCGCCTCTTGATACGCTGGATCATTCCGACACTCGTTCCTGCTTTTTTGGCCAAATCACGTATTGACATTGATTTGTTCTTCATGATTAGAGATACCACTTTCTGCTCCAGTTTCGGGTTGGAAGAATCGGGTTTTCTGCCTCTTCCTGGTAGCTCATCCAAAGAATAGTGTTCCCCAAACTTATTAATGATAGTTTTAACACTCGCATGATGAATTCCAAACCGCTTCGCCAATTTTCGCATAGTAATACCCTTCTCACTTAGCCATGTGTCCAGAACCTTAATTTTCACTTCCTTTTCAATACGCGACATTTTGAAAACGCAGAATTTGAACCGCACAAACAAGTAAACAAAAGAAAGCTGACAGTCAAACGCACAGCATGCAGTGTTCAGAGCATAAAAAACCATCACAAATACATGCGTACAACGCAAATGTATGTGGATAGCTTATATTCGATACACTCCTTATCATATGGAATACAAAAATATGTTTCGGAGCTGTCAATAGTACCCAACGATAAATAATGCCTCGCTGATGAGTGGCAGCTATGGCATCACTGTTGCTTTTGAGAGAGCCCATGTTTCCTCTCTTCTTCATTAACCATGGATACTGCGCACCGGTATTGTAACGTGAAGCCTGCTGTCTCTTGCATTTGTTGGTTTTTAAACGAAGCACCCCTTTTCTCGTCACAGTCACGTAGGCTAACATTTGCGTGAGAGTAAATGAAATAAGAAATACACATTGCCAATCTAAAGAGCAATGACAAACTAAAAGTTCGAACGTGTACGTCTGTCTCATATCCTGCTAGTAGGCGAGTTTGTGATCGTAGCAATCGACATGTTTTGGTTGATTGTTTTCGAGAGCGGATGGGTAAAACGAAGGAGCGGGTTGGGGAAATTAACGTTTGCAGCCAATCGTGAACTAGTCGTCACTCACACAATATTGTTAGTTTTTGTACAGATTAAAGAGCTGAAGAAAAAAAATTATCGAAAAGCAAACCGCATGCTTTTAAAAAGTCCCTGCAATTGGGAACTTTATTCCATGGCTATGAAATTTTCTGAGTCTAATGCTCGTTGCTGAAGGTATGTACCGATAGACCAGAAGTAAGCAGAAGGATTAATGTCTAAATATTGGCAGTTCTAATTAAAGATTACATACAGCTTCATCAAATGTGTCAGGTGCTTAATACGCTGCTTAAAACCCGTCCCTTACCCTAATCTACATTTTGTTTCTGTTGAAGAGCCAACCCCAATACTCCGACAACTTACTTACCTTACCAATCAGAACAAAGCCGGTGTGGCCACTGCTGTACACAGAAGTTGTGTCCATTGTAATCGGCCCATGTCTGTACCTCACCATCCTCGCTATCTGCGGAGAGTCCACCAGCCGATCCACCTTGCTAGTTGCGTGCCTCTTCTTCTAGTACCCGTCGGTTCGTTTTCGAGAACCATTTTAATGGGGCTGTTGTCCGACATTTTAACGACATGCCTAGCCCATCGTAGTCGACCGATTTTAGCGGCGTGTACGATGGGAGGTGCAACTGATGCAATTCGTGGTTCTTTCGCTTCCTCCACGTTCCGTCTTTCATCTGCACTCCACCGTAGATCGTACGCAGCACCTTCCGTTCAAAGACACCAAGGGCGCGTTGGTCCTCCACTAGCAATGTCCATGTTTCGTGGCCGTAGAGAACTACCGGTCTAATTAATGTCTTGTAGTTTGGCGAACTTTGTTCGATCTTAGTGTCCTTCGGAGTCCAAAGTAGGCACGATTGCCAGCCGTAATGCGCCTTTGAATCTCTTTGCTGGTGTCATTATCTGCGGTCACCAATGATTCCAGATGCACGAATTTGTCTTCTACCTCGATTTCATCACCGTCGATCTGAAATTATGGTAGGAGGCTAGCATTGTCTTCTCGTGAGCCTCTTTCCTTCATGTATTTTGTTTTCAACGCATAGACTCGCAAAATTCATAAGTTTCGTATTATAAAACTGGATAAATCTTAAGATACAGTACCTACACTGAAAGAAGGATCTTAGTTGAAAATACTATTTTTGGTAGACAACACTTGTCTGCAATTCTACAACGATGCTCTCAATTAAATTAACCATAACCTCAGTTAAGTTGACAATAAATAGCATGACGGTTTGGATATTTAATTTAAACCTACCTACCTAATATTGTAGGAACAGGCCGATCCAAATGACATCCATGACATAGATTTGAAGGATATCTATTGGACAGTCACGGTATACAAAATGCTTTGATTGGCAATCAGGAGAGCGTATTCTTATTTGATGGAACACTTTCATGATCTCACCACTTACAGTTACAGGATATTGGCGGAACTGACATAGAACCATCGGAAGCGGCCTCAGCAAATCAGGTCCCTTCAGCATGCGGAAGTTGAAGGAGACCTCGCCCACTTTGGCCGCTACATCCCAGATTAATCGAACTTTTCAAGTTTCTACGTAGACCAGCTGCCAGAAACTGTAAGCTGTAAGCAGAAGGGATGGTCAACTCAAGACCGCTCACCGCTATCTCGTTAGAGTCTGCAGATCAGGAAGCTTTAACACCCAATCATTTTTTACTGGGCAGCTCTTCTGGGAGAAAATTCCTACCCATCGAGCAGCTCGACGGCAGCTCAAGTTAGCTCTGGATATCTGCAATGAAATTTGGCGTAGATGGCTCAAGGAATACCACAATCAAGATTGTGAAGGATCTGCAGCTAGGGGATTTGGTGGTTGACTAAACGGCGAGGAATCAGTGGGTGAGAGGACGAATCGAGCACCTGTTTCCCGGATGAGACGGAAGAGTACGACAAGCATTAGTTCGAACGTCTTCGGGAATTTTACGTAGACCAGCTGTAAGATTAGCTGTATTGAACGTCGACGCGAAAGTTGAACCTGGTAACGGTATTCCAGGAGTTCTGGACCATCAACAAGGTTCACGGGCGGGGTTGTGTCATGACGCGACCCCTCATTGAAGCGACGCTTTACACTGCGGCGCTGCATTACTCGACTACAACTGGCAAAATGACACGCCGCTTAAACGTCACAACGTCAATCGGCAGGAACAAAGAGAAGAAGAAAAAGTTAATTGTTATCTCCTAATTGTTTGAAGAAAAATACCTGTTTTGTAACCAGATTACACTACCTAAATATGTTAAAACCTACTTTTATGCTAAATCCGCTCCACTAAAGTTTCAAACGCTATTACCGTGCATACAATTGTGTGTTATCAAATAGTTTAGTTAAAATGTAAGCACAAACGGAGAATTGAAATTCACGACACTTAGGCCTAAAATTGAATTTTTACATTAGACACACGATTAGGAACTAAACTAGTGGACTGTGGGAAATCATAGCCAATATCCTTTCCAGGTTAAGAACACCAAATTTCTGAGTACATTTCCATACTACTTATGTTATTTTTCTTAAAAAATAAATTCGTTGTAGCTTGATGCTTTCACAATATAGAAAACGTGTTGCTCGTCGAAGGTTGGTGACTCTTACCCAACACGTTCGACTATGTCAGTGTATGCAATAATACCCCGTTCACACTACATCATATGTATTCAAATACATATATAACATATGTCGCATTCGTCAAGTCTGTCATGTTGCTTACGCCAAAATGAATCGGCTGGATAGGTCGGTGAAGAGCATAGAAAAGCACTTAAGGTGAAACTGAAAGGATTCCTTTTTCCATATGATTTATA
>JASCZW010013654.1:0-24951 GCA_034211315.2 Aedes japonicus | reverse complement strand
CTTTTCGGTTGAATGTCACAGTTAATTACTAATTGATACCTGATGATGATTATTCTACCAACTCTGATCGAGTGCTTCGAAAGGTCATTCAGATGTGCCTGATTTTGAAAAGACGTACCGAAAAAAAGAAACAATTAATAGCTCATAAAATTTAGCGTGTAAAGTTCATAAAATATTTACCAAACGAAGCATGTAATGATTGATTCGCAAAACTGTCAATTGATATTGAGAAAGCGTTTGTAAACAAGAGTTAGGTGCACCGTTGTGAGAATCTGGATCATGTCTCCAGCTGATCCGAAAACACCCGAGGATTCCCTTTATTCAGCGTGCTCCAGCGCAGTAGTGCCAGGAACTCCTGGTTCGATCCACTTCTTCTGCACCTACGTCCAATATAGTTGAATTTCGAACATCTCTCGTATTAGTCCCACAATAGAAAAAAGATAATTTCAGTAGGTGCCGCAAAAATTTCCTCGTTTAATCTCTGCCAAAGCGAGGCGCAAAAACGAAATTGTTTGCAACTTTCTATGCGCCATACAACAATGTTTGCAAATCATTAATACAACAGGTTTGACCCAGGCGTTTTTTGGCTAAAATTATCATGAAATATCCCAATATTTTCGGTACCGTAAATCTAGCAGTCCCTTTATGTGCATTGACAACGCAGAAAATTCAATGCTTTCTTTTTATTTGTTGTTACAACTGTTTGAACAGCCGCTGACCGAACTTGTCCATTTTTGATGATTAGGCTAGCGGTTCCTTGGCGAGCTCGGATCGACCGACTGGTTATCTAATGCTCCAGCAAGGGAATGCTGCATTCGGCAGAAAATAATGGGATATTTCATGAAAATTTAAGCCAGATAACTCCAGAGCCTGTTTTATTGCGAGGCGCAAATATTGTATGTTTCTCGCATGAAAGACGGCAAACAATTTGACTGTTTACGCTTCCGTTGGTCTAAATCTGTCAAGCGACTGCTACCTCCAATTCCAGCTCTTTGTCTGCAACCTACGGCGTTTGTTCATCGACAACTGACGATTTCTACTGGAGTCTTCGTCGTGCAAAGCAGCTATCCTTAGCGCCGGATACACAAGCTTGTCTTTGAACGAGTCGGCAAGCTCGAGCTGTGTCGCCTGGAGTAAGACATGTTACAAATATATCCTAAAGCGCTTCTCATGATGATAACCTACGCCGACGAAAAGGGGTCCAATGCCTGTCAATGTTGAAAAATGGACGCAATAAAAGGTTGCCAACCTGGTTTGCGGTAGAGAGGCCATCACTGTAGAATCCGGTCATAAAGGGCGATACGGTCAAAATTTGGTCAATATCAACTTGACGTATTTCTTTCAATTTTGCATTTAAAAACCTGAACACCCTCATTTTGAAGGTGTGTGTGTGTAGAATGTTGCTCCTATTTTGATTTTGGAATTCACTCTTCAGTTGTCAAAATGCCGTCCAAGCAAGAAGAGCAGCGTATCAAAATTTTGCTCGCGCATCGCGAAAATCCGAGCTACTCGCACGCAAAGTTGGCAAAATCGCTAAAAGTTGCCAAATCAACCGTTACAAATGTAATTAAAGTGTTTGGGGAACGTTTGTCGACAGCCAGGAAGTCTGGATCGGGGGAAATCGAAAACCGGAAGCCGCTGAGACGACAAAGAGAGTTGCCGGTAGTTTCAAGCGAAACCCTAACCTATTCTCCGAGATGCCGCAAATAAGCTGGGTGTATCGTCTACAACCAGTGCATCGAGCCAAAAACGAGCCGGACTATCGACTTACAAGAAGGTAGTGACTCCAAATCGCGATGATAAACAAAATACGACGGCCAAAGCGCGATCCCGGAGGCTGTACACGACGATGCTGACGAAGTTTGACTGCGTGGTAATGGACGACGAAACCTACGTCAAAGCCGACTACAAGCAGCTTCCGGGACAGGAGTTTTATACGGCAAAAGGAAGGGGAAAGGTAGCAGATATTTTCAAGCACACGAAACTGTCAAAGTTCGCAAAGAAATATCTGGTTTGGCAAGCCATCTGTACCTGTGGCTTGAAAAGCAGCATTTTCATAGCTTCCGGGACCGTCAACCAAGAAATTTACGTGAAAGAGTGTTTGAATAAACGTCTGCTGCCTTTCCTGAAGAAACACGGTTGTTCCGTACTGTTTTGGCCGGATTTGGCATCTTGCCATTACGGTAAAAAGGCCATGGAGTGGTACGCCGCCAACAACGTGCAGGTGGTTCCCAGGCGACAAGAACCCTCCCAACACGCCAGAGCTCCGCCCAATTGAGAAATACTGGGCTATTGTCAAGCTGGAACCTAAAGAAGACCAAAAAACTGCTAAGGACGAGCAGCAGTTCAAGGCAAACTGGCTTTCTGCGGCGAAGAAGGTGGACAAGGTGGCTGTACAAAATCTGATGGCAGTGGTTTCAGCGTGACACCGTGATAATTTTCGGTACATGCCGTTACCGCATAATAATTACGTCTTCAAAAGTTAATTCCATTATCGTATAGAGCTTGTATAAGAGGTAATATTATAGCTCTGCCACCGGTTGATACACAATTTGTGGTTAAGCTTTACAATATGGTTAAATAATGTTGAAGTGTAATACAAATACAAATAAGACCGGTTCAATAAACAGTTTTATTCAAATGTTGTTAAGCAGCGTATGTTGAATAGATTCTCCATTTTTGAGTAAACAAAGGTTGAAAAGAAGCTAATCAAATGATGACTGTTGATAAGCTTGTCGTCATTGAATTGAAAATGGTTAACAAACTAAAATGTTTTTCAAATTGGAAATAATTTCCCAACATCCCAAATATTTCTGCTGAGCCAAAGATCGAAATTACCTCAAATAGTTTACTGTTATGACGGTTTGGTACAGTTTTCACCGAAACGACTTATACGTTGACGGTGCTAAAGTATGCACGAAAGTTGAGGAGCATTTTTATTTTTCTAGCTACAGTACGTACTGAAAAATCTGATCTCTTCTGCAATATTTGCTTCACCTTCGCGTCCTTTCAGGTTCCTGAGGATCCGTTTTGTTCTGCCTCAGCCTTCCATGTTGACAAACGATATCGGTGATTAGATAACTTATGACAGTGCTTGTATGGGAAACCAAGCTTTGCAAGTTGTCTTACTGCCAGATCCACCAAAATTAATCTTATCACATCGAATAGACATATGTTAATCTGCTTGTGAAATATTTTCACGCGTTGATGAAGTATTTCCAGAGATATACGTATTGCTGAAATCAGATTTTGTCGCGAACAAGCCTTATTTGCTGTGCAGTGTTTAAGTAAACAACGGCGAGAAAAACATAATCAGTAAAAATGAGAAGTTGTGTTTTTCAAAAACCTCTAATTGGAATTCCGATTTTTACTATATGTGGTCTTTAGAGAGTGTAAAACCAGAGGTTTCACATCGCTAGAACCATTCTGTGCCATTGGCGGTATTTGAGCACGATCAAGCGCGTACATTTTTACCAGTCAAGGTGACCGATCCGTTCCTGCCTTCGGACCTGCCCTGCATCGATGTGACATGTGTGCATTTGTTTCACGAAGTGCCACCTGCGTTCAATTGTCTAAACCTGCCGAGCTCTATCGATACTTTCGTTCACATCGTAGATTCTAGTAAATTGCTGTTCATCATTGGGATCCCACGATGTTGTGAAGATATATCCACCTCAAACATTATAATTTAAATTCGGCGCATCATGCTCCGCAATAAAACATAATTAGTAAATTAAATGGTTTTCTGGGAAAGATTTGAAAAATCGATTGCCTTGAGTAGTCAATATTGCTGAAGCCAACATTTCCCTTTATTACAAGAGGCCGAACTGTTCCTATAGTTTGTGCTATACCGAAGTATCGATTTTTTTTTTTTATCTTGATTATCGAGATTTTCAGCCTCAGGCCGGTTCATCTCCCGTCGTAGTCAGTCAAACTCCACTTTGGGCATTTTCATAACGGGGTGAGATTCGGAACTCGTGACTAAGGCGTGAGAGGTATGGGATGTTAACCAACACAAGTCGCTTCTGAAGTATCGATGACTGGGCTGTGGTGAATGCCCGCTCTTGTCAGCAGTAAACGACAGAATTAAGGCCTCCAACACAATATGGACGGGAATGAAGGGGAATCGGCAAGTTGGACATACGCAAATGGTCAGCGTCGATATGTCCAATTGGAATTCACTTGGATATAATCAGTTTTCATCCGGATGCGCAGGTTTAGTCAGATTGGGCCTTCCGCTTCCGTTATCTCTGTTCGAGCCTTTACACTCAAAGTGCATAAACAGCAATTTGTTTCAAATATGCGTTGTTCGACCTTCTGTCTTTGTCAATTATCAATATATTTGTCATGGAGAAATTTCTTTAATATCCTCATTTAAATTTTTCTTAGAGAAGGTACGGATTTTGAAATTAGTATGTCAAAAATACTCTTTCACATATGTTATGATAACTTCAAATTTATAATGATCAACATCAATTTTAATCGCATAAGGTGTATACATTAGCGGTAGTGTTAATAAAATTTCAGCCAAATGCATTGATAATTGACAAAGTTACAGAAGGTTGAAATAACCCGTATCATGTACCGTCACATAATACTGAGTGTATGGCTATATGATGTCAATCGTGATGAAGGAATATATAAAATCATAGACGAAACAATGGTGAGAACCTGGCAATCAGCCGCCAGCATGATTCATGCATCACTTTTTTTCAGACTCAGTTCCGAAGATTATCTAATTTTAACAACCACCCAACAGCGACTGAATCAAATATCTTAAATCATAATATCTAATGATAAATTCAGGAACAGAAGCTGAAATGATAGACCACAGAAGTTATTATATACAGAATAAGAAAAGTACCGTTGTTTCAATGTGTGAAAATCCAACCATGCGGCACTTGGGTACCGAATAAATAAAGTGATAGAAACGCATGATTGCTTTCTAATCATATTATTATTAACCCTAAATTCAACTTTTATTGTATTTCAGCATTCATCGAATTCATCATTTTGAAAATGAAATTTTAAATCAACGACAAACTTTGACTACGAAAAACTTGAGCGCTTGTTTCAGATTGCTGTAGTGTATTTTTCCCAGTGTGTTCGCGCAGCTTTTGTGCACAGTGAGTGTTCTGAAAACGAAAATCCAAGTCAGGCGCGTCAGCATAACCATTCATACCTCCATTTCAGATCATTCTGCACCATGAATAAATGCCCAAAATCGACTCTTACAATGAAAAATCAACAAAAACCAAATTCCCATATCCCACTGTGTCGTTGGATACGGAAGCCAGAGTGTTGTGACCTAAAAGCGACAGTCAGTTCATTAATATTCTGAATCGTGACCGTCGTTGAAAGCTGTGTTTGATCGAAGGTCTTCAAAATGTGAACGAGGTGCCAATAGGTGCTGGTCGTTCTATCAAGTTTAATAACATCAAAGATTAATGCTGAACTGACCCCGCATATCCAGAGGTGATAACAACTACTAATAAAGTTGCAAGATAGGAAGAAAAATAGCACCAAAAGACGAACGTCATTTTGAAAGTTAGTTAAAATGCTGTACACGCTATTTCTACAACCCAAATTTGAGTACGATTGACTCAAATTCGTCGCAAGTATGGCCACCCAAGAGGGAGGAGAGAAGGTTAGTATGAACACGTTGGCAATGAGTAAACATCGATCGGATTCAACCCGATGTTGACTGTTTGTCATCTTACCACTACGAGCTATCTTTGCCATTCACTTCTGGGTAGCCATGTTTCCGACGAATTTGAGTCCATCGTACTCAAATTTGGGTAGTTTAGAAATAGCGTGCATACAAGCATATATGCTCATTTATCCAGTTTAGATTCAAACGGAAGGTACACTGGCAACGACGCTATAGAAACACGACGACGTGGAAAGCTGGGCGACCGAAAGGTGATGGGAATTGGGGCAGTGAATCAACAGATGAACCACCGAATGCTGTAAGTAGCTGGAGAAGAGCTAAATCTAAATCCATCATCCTTCTTTATGGAAAAGCACATCAATTAGGGACTAAATCATCCTGCATAGAATAGGGTACATAATTAGTATTTCACAGAAATTGCGGGGGGGTTTACCGAATTTCAATATTGAACGTTCGGTAATCCAATTTTACGGATTTCGCAAATTTACAAATATCTGCAAAAAATTGCCACTGTAAAATCGGATTACCGAACGTTCAGCTGTTGAGAATTCGGTAAAATCCTTTACAGATTTCAGGTAAACAACCCAGTGTGTAGGATTATCAGTTTACCTAAGTTCTTCGAACGGAAATGTCAAATTTTCCAAGCAACTGTCCTAATAACCACGAATAATTCATGATTAGGCCTGTATCAATTGTAAACAATGACTTTGAACGTCGATTTTCCAATCTCGAGACACTCGCAAATTGGCAGGCATATGCATTTAATTTGTCATTGCTCTATCCGACAAAAACAATGGCTTCTTCCGTAATTTCTCGTGGCACAAAGGCTACCCAAAATAAGCTTCCAATTTGCTTTTATGCTAGGTAAAACCTTCCTCTTCAAAATTACCGTGGTTGATTGGATTAGGCGAGTCACGACGATAAATTCATGGAAAACATTGTTTACGTCATTCCATTGAAAGTCTTTGTCGATATGTTCCCAAAAAAATTCATGACAATAATCACCGGAAAATATCCACTAGAAATTCACTTAACTTTCATGATTGAGGAAGTGGAAAATGCATTAAAAAATCAAGTGAATCTTATGAGATCAGTGAAATGTAAATAATAGCTACAGAGTCTCTGTTTCTAAGTGATATCTATGTAAAAATCTCTTTCTTTTAGTGTTTGGTGCATCTATGTTGCTCAGTAGTAGCTAAGTGAAATATTTTTCCAGTGTAGAGGAATTTTCGTCGCCCATTAGGTTTTTTGACGTTTGAATCACCTCATCCTTTCTAGCACATGCAGAGGAACGATGGTTTGTTTTCCAAAATGTGTTCCTTCTTTCAGTTTCCTTGATCAAAATGGCGCTGTATGGTGCGTGCAGTTCAAGGGTCACTAAGCCTAATAGTAGATCATTGCAATTATACCAATAATCCCCACTTTTTTGACAGTTCAGAGAGTTTGTTAACATGGTGTTAGAATTCGAACCGCCGGAACGAAATTTTCTGGCCGACTTTTCCAGATTCTGTACAATGTAAATGTACAAACAGTGGTGTGTCTGTTTTCCGAAGTATTTACCAACTGCTGAATTTAGAGTTCAAAAACACAAACTGAACTACTAAATTTTTCCTCGTAAACAAGCTCCCTGAACTGTCAAAACTGCATTGATGAACCATCGTGCAATAATCTATATGATGTATTGAATTACACAGAAACAAAAGCGTTCCTGGAAAATGGGAAAAAGAATCAGGACCCAGCACAATGTGTTCAGGATTTTTTCTAAACTTAATTATTGATGTTACGTGATCCAGTTCGCGGTGTATTTTAACTTGTTCTAGAATTAATGACTGCAGTTCACGTTTTCACACGTGATTTTTTCCGTGTATCGTACGAGTCTGTGGGGACCCAAGGAGATTAGCGTTTAAAGTGATTGTTTAACATTACTTTTAAGCCCTAACCGCGATTATTCGAGAATTTAGAAGATCAATCGATATCGTAGAGGGATCGCAATCGCGATCGGACTATTTCTGATGAGAATACAATTTATAAGAAAAAAAACGTCGATTTCAGCGCTTTATTAAACACCTACTGCTTCTACGTTTTTTTAAATCTACTTTTCGAACCCCATTTGAAACACTCTGACATGGAGTTTTAATAAGAGTTATCAACAGAACGATGTTTTCTTCCGCAAATTCTCTCGAGAATGCTAACTTAACCATAGTGAATTATCATAGTGGTAGTTTACTTGAGCGAGTTTGCATTTTCAAGAAATTTTATGGAAGAATGCCATTGTTTACGTTTGCCCTAATGAAAACTCCATGTCGACTTTTTCTTTGCAACTTACAGCATGCGGCAACCACGACTCCTGATGAAGATCGTCGGCGGTTCCTCCAGCAAGGAGAACGCCTACCCTGGATGGCTGCCCTCTACTACGACAATCGCTTCAGGTGCGGCGCTTCGTTGATATCAGACCGGTACGTCCTGACCGCAGCGCACTGTGTCTTTCGGTGCAGCCCGGAACGCTTCCGGGCACAACTTTCCGTGTACAACCGCACCAGCCGTCGGCCAACTCCGTTGACCGAGGGCGTCAAGTCCATCAAGACGTTCTTCTACAGTGGACTCACGAACAATAACGACATTGCGCTTGGTGAAGTTGGCAGTTCCTGCGTAACGATCGTCGCCAATCATCTGGAACCGATTTGCTTGCCCCATCGTGATGACAATGCGTTCGATCGGAAGATGGCCGTCGTTACGGGATGGGGCAAAATGGCTCAGGAGCGATGCCAGATGCGCTGCAGGAACTGAAGGTGCCCATTTTGACCAATTCCAAGTGTCGACGGATGAAGTACTCGCCTTTTCAAATCACCAATAAGATGCTCTGCGCCGGGTACGTAGAAGGTGGACGGGATTCATGTCAGGTAAGCGCTGGATTTGGGAAACTAAGTTAATGTTTAAATGACGACAATGAGTTTTCAGGGAGACAGCGGTGGACCACTGCAGGTGTACAACAACAACACGCTTCGTTACGAACTGATCGGAATCGTTTCCTGGGGACGGGCTTGTGCTCAGAAGAACTACCCCGGCGTTTACACTCGGGTCAGCAAATTCCTCCGCTGGATCAATAACAATATTAGGGATTCGTGTATCTGTAGTTAGGAATGGATGAAGATATTTGTTTTGTTTTCCTATTCAATTTAATCATTTCATTCAAACTTCAAAAATATACTACCCAGTCTTGATAAAAGTCACGCTCGTTAGGTTCAAAAGCGTGGATTTTCAGGCAACATAACATTGACTACCTATAAGTTATATGTGAAAATCAAATGACAACTCGTGCCAACAAACGTAACCAGAGGAATGCACGTTCGATTTTCGAAATGCTTTGATATTCATTTATGTAAACAGGTTCATTTTCAATATGAATTTAGAAATGTCAAAAATTAAATTTTATAAACCACAGTGAATATCAATTACCCGTCAGGATCGGAAAATATGCAAAGGCAGCCCAGTCCAGTGTATTCTTGCTCAACATTGCAAGCATCTATTCTTATGGAATGATGATGACGGCCCTGGTTGTTCCATGTTCGTATTAAGATTCAAAATCACTTAATAATAAACAAAATCATCACAAGATTATCACTGAATATTATTCAGACTTCGTTTACTGAAATTCATGCATACCGATTGATAAACAAAACAACAGTGACAGCAGATTTTTGACCCGCTAAATTTAGTTGGCATAGATCATTGCACGAAGGCGTCATCAATGCAGTTTTGACAGTTCTGGGAGCTTGTTTACGTGGACTTAGAATATTTTCGGTCAGATCGGTTTGAGATTTTGTGCTCAGAATTTGTTGCGATTGAATTTAACTTGCCGAAAAACAGACACCAGTGCTTATTTTTACATCATTTCCTGAATCTAATCGTACAGAATCCGGAAAAGGCCAATGAAAAATTTCGTTTGAGCGGTCCAAATTCTAACACCTTGTAAACAAGCTCCCTGAACTGTCAAAAAAGTGAGGTTAATAGATTCGGTGCAATGATCTATAGAAGTGATAGCGGTAACCATGAAAACCAGGAAAGTAAACATCATCATTACACTGGGATAAAATCATTATCACTTCTCGTGGATAGTTTTTAAAAATACAAGGCACTGATACTAACACACACAACACTCATAACTTAGACATCGAACACACATTTAACAAGTATTTAAGGGTTGTCCACGATAAAATTGAAACATCCATAGTGATCTGCGAGAAATCCAATTGTCTTGAAATTTTCTGGATATCAAAAAAAAACATCTATGCTAAATTTTACCACATTCACTTTTTTTTAAATTGCGGTCTAAATTCAAATTCCCTTACAACATTAGAATCGGCAAGCTTTCGTACATCGAGTCATGCTTTCTTCAATTCCTGCTTCGTAGTAGCTCAATATGTGTTGGTTACTCTCAAATCTGGAATATGCAGACCCTTAGGTAACCAGTTATCCTTATTTTCCTTATAAGGTCTGTATTCACATTTATCAGGACATCTTCAGATCACTGTAACTTTTGAAATATTTCGCGCAGGATTGAAAAATTTCGCTAAGGTATAGCTGGAAGTCTTTGATGAAAAAATCTATGATTGATGTTCATATTCCTTGTTCGCAGTTCAATTTGGAGATGAATGAAAACACGTGCGAGAGTGGATTTTGTACGGACATAATGCATATCCTGAATATTTAAGGAAACACGAAACTCTCTGTTTGAACGGTGGCCCGTAAAAAAGGAATGTCAATAGGAATGTTTTGTCCAAAAATCAAAACTGCGCTTAGGATTGAAGTCGTTTAAAATAAAAATAATTCCAAATTCCAACGATAGAAGAACAGAATTTTACCGGAAAAATCAAGAGCTCGACGTTTGTACCTTGATAATTTGTCGAAGTTTTCATGCGTTGTTACGAACGATGACACTCATATTCTGGAGGATTTCTTGCAGCTTTCAGGGCTGGTTTTCTATTCTGCTATGGCCAACTATGATACAGCTAAGCATTTCAGCACAAAGAATGCATCATAATTCCTTATAAATAAACCTTTTTTGACAAGCAATTTGAACGTGTGGCTGATAAACTAAATCTTTAAGCACTACAAACACAATCAACAAGGAGATTTACCAGAAAGAGTGCCTGCAGAAGCGATTGCTACCCTTCATCTAAAGGCACAAATAAAAACCTTTGTTTTGGTCCGAATTGGCATCATGCCTTTAAAGGGTGTCCCAGATCAAATTTCATCAAGCAAAAAACGCTGTAGAAAATTACCTATTGGGTATTTTCTCTTGAAAATTTGGGTAGAAGAAGTTTAGAGTGTTAATTTGTTGTTGTATTTTTTATCGCTGTCAGTTTTTCAAAAATTGAAAAATATGGCGTCACCCGAAAAGCAACGTTGAGAATTGATTCTGCGCATATTATTTTGGAAAATCCTCAACTCTCGCATCGGGATATCGGAAGACAACTCTGAATCGTGTAGTCAACGGTGAGTCGTGTGATTAAACTTTACTAGGAATCTTTGAACATTAAACGGAAGGAGAAATGCGGTCAGAATGGATGTTCTATTAGTGATCAGGATCGCAAGCGTGTCGTGAAGCGTTTAAGCGGAATCCCAATGCTACGGTCAGGGATGTGGCCAAAAAGTCGAATCTGTCCAAGTCTTTTGTTCAGACGGCCAAGGATTGGGAGGGACTGCATGCGTACAAAGTGCAGAAGGCTCTGCAAATCGTGACGAACGGCAAAATACGGTGGGAAAGTCACAGGCCCGGAAATTGTACACACAGATTCTGACGAAACCTCATTGCTTCATCATGGATAATGAAACTTACGTCAAGCCAGACTTCAAGCAGCTTCCAGGACTACTATTCTTCAACGCCCAGCACCAGTTTGATGTTCCGGAAGAAATAAAAAAGCACAAACATTCAAAGTTTCAAAGTTTTCAACCTGACAACGATGATGATGTTTGCCTCGAATCTAACCGATTCAAGACGCAGGGGTGCGCAGCGAGCTAGATAGTTAGACCAAGCGGAGCAAGAACAATGAAGTGTAAGACGCTTGAGAAACTGGACACAAGTAGCCCTAAATCGATTTTTGGTACAGTAGTAAAGTAAATAATTAAGGTAAGTTGGAAAAGTAAGTAGAGTAAGTAAGTGAAGTAAGCAGGTATAGAAAGCTAGTAAAGTAATTAAGTAATATAGTAAAGGAAGTAAATAGAGTAAGTAAATTAAGTAAGTAAGTAAATTACAAACTTACAAACTTAACTTCTTACTTAAATTACTTCCTTTACTTTCTTCCTTACTTGCTTAAGTAAGTATGTTAAGTAAGTACAGTAAGTAAGTAAAGTAAGTAAGTAAATCAAGTAAGTAAAGTGCGTTAGTAATGTGCTAAGTAAAGTAAGTAAAGAAGGTAAGTAAGTAAAGAAAGAAAGGATGGTAAGTAATTTAAGTTAGTAACTAAAGTAAGTCAGTGAAGTATGTAAATTTCGGGAGGAAAGGCGGTGGAAATCGCGTCATATTTCACTGAAATCGAAAATTTGTTGTGGAAAAAGTTCACCACAGTGTATGGAGTTATCCGATTTTGTTCTTGGGCATAGCGCGTTATCGACATACTTAGATTTTTTTTTACAGAAATCTGTAAATTTTTAACCGAATTCTCAACAGCTGAACGTTCGGTAATCCGATTTTACGGATTTCGGTGAAATTTTACCTTTTTAAGTAAGGTAAATGAGTAATGTAAGTGAGTAAAGTAAGTAAGAAAAGTAAGTAGTTATAGTAAGTGATTTAATTAAGTAAGTAAGTGAAGTAAGTTAGTACAGTAAGTAAGGAAGGTAAGTGAGTAAAGAAATTCATGTATGTAAGCAAAGTAAGTAAGTAAAGTAAGTAAGAAAAGTAAGTAAGAAAAGAAAGTAAGGATGGTAAATAATGTTAGTTAGTAAGTAAAGTAAGTCAGTAAAGTATGTAAGTAAAGTAACTACATAAAGTCAGTAAAGTAAGTAAAGTAAGTAAGTAATGTAAGTAAGGAAAGTAAGTAAGCAAAGTAAGTAAGTAAAGTAAGTAAGTAAGGAAAGTAAGTAAAGTAAGTAAGAAAAGTAAGTATGTAAAGTAAGTAATAAATTAAGTAAGTTAAGTTTGTAAGTAAAGTAAGTACTTGAAGTAAATTAGTTGACTGAGTAAGTAAAGTAAGTGAGTAAAGTATGTAAGGAAAGTACGTAAGTAAAGTAAGTAGATGAAGTAAGTGAGTTAATTAAGTAAGTACGTGAAGTAAGTGAAGTAGTTTGCTACTTGGGATATTAAGCTTGTTTTTGACTTCCACAGAACATGAAACATGTCAAAAGTATCTGTTGAGTTCCAAAATTGTACACTCCCTAACTGACCAAAAATATTCAGTTTTTATGAGTTTTTGAGTTGTATGGTTGCATTTGCTTATTACTGAAATAGAGGCTTTATAATCAAATGTTAGCTCAAGATATTCTCGGAGCTAGGAAGTCTTTCGTCAGCAAATGTAGTACTCAACCTGAACTAGAAAGTTCCCGGGAGGTGCATTTAGTGCTAGGTCTGGACTGGAAAGTTCACGAAAAGTTCGTTTAACTTTGACAATTCTTGACCATGAGGAAAAATCCGAAAGATCATGAAATTTTATGTGAAGTATTTACTATTTTTGTAATTTATCGCACTCCGAGCATAACACCGAATTATAAAAGAAACGATGAAACGAACCCTTCTTATTTGTCATTTCTTCTAAGTTTGAATCAAAGCGCCACTTGAATTTGATAGTACACGCTCATTCGGATTTACCCAAATTTAAGTAAAGCTACCCCAACTGTATAAAAACTGGAACTATTAAAAATTGGGTAGCCGGGTTTATATCAAAATTTGAGTAAACCCACTATTTATTTGATTTTGGGTTAGTTCTACTCATTGATTATTATGAAGTATTGTTTTATGGAAATTGGGTGAAATATTAAAATGAAAAAATAACCTTGGCTGTTGTTTTTAAGCTTTTTCTTTTTTTTCATATTAATCGACTACTATACATTAATAATATTCATACAAACAGCGAGCGAGTTGTCAAATAGGAGCTCAATACCTGCACGGCACCAGCCAGCGAAATCAATGTAGGATAGCTCTCCTCCAGCAGTTAATTCTTGGCAACACTCATCACACTTTACAGAGCCCAGTGCTGGTGCGCATCGCTTACGCATTCCGGGCATTCTTTAGCCAGCTCGAACCGTCTCTGCTGGAAGCGGTTGGTTAGCTTTGAGATTTACCCACCTTCATAAATCGTCTTACCCATGATATGACGTGTCTGGCTGTTTTATGAAAATAGGTAAAATTTTCTCAATTTTGAATAAATCCGAATGAGCGTGTAGAATAAAAATGACAACATAAGAATTATTGTATTCATTCAAGCCAGGGATCTGGCAGACACAGATTTTCCTGTAGTCAACATCTCTAGCAACCAAATGTCAAAAGATTCATTGTTTGTAAACAATCCTGGCGTTCCTATCCGTAGTAACAAACGTCAGACAGGCCTTATTCAAATAAGGTCCGTGATATGTTGCATACTATTCAAGCAGATCAAAAGAGTGGTTTGCGCTGTAGATGTGCTTTGCGATATATAATTTTGAAGTTCGATGAAAGTTCTTCAGTTTGTTTTGAACTTTAAACAGCATTGAAGAGGAAGTTGAAACTTTCCGCGAACTTTCAAGTTTTTTTAATGGCTCACTTCTACCTCTCACATCAAAAATTTCCTTTTACGAGCCCCTGGTAGTAGGTTCATCTAAGACTATGCAAACAATTTCAAAAAAATTACAAATTCTTTATTGGTGTGAGAAGTAAGGTGATTAATTCTATGAAAATCTGACTAACAAGGGATGTCCAGTGGAACAGTGTTCTTGTCAAGGGATCCCAGTTGGTGTTAGATTTACGATTCAATTAATAAAGAACTAACTTCTGACCATATGCATAAGGATTGTATCGAGAATAAACTGGCAACTCGGTCTGAGTCTACCTACACGGGAAAAAGTCTTGTAGTAGAAACTACCATTTTACCCGACTACGCATATCTTTAAAACTACCATGAAAATTCAGTCAAATTGACTACGTTTATGGTGAAACCGTCAACGTTTGTGGTGTATTTGACAGACCTCATATTAATATCAACCGCACCATGGTTGATCTAATCACAGGCATGGTAAAATCATACGCATTTATAGTCAGGTGAAAATTATTGGTGTTGACGCTTAATTTAACCCTCGGTATGGTAGTTTCTACTGCGGTTTTTTTTTTTGCGTGTATCTGTCAACAACTTGATCAGCTCCTGAACTTTCGGTAAACAGTGATCGTTTTCGAGATGCCGCGAATCGAAAAGAGTGTTAAAATTCAAGTGGTGGACACGCGGCTTCGTGAGAAGGATGTCTCGATGAATAAATTAGCGACACGGCTTGGAGTTCATCAGAACAAAGTAAAATCTATCAACAATAAGTTCGGGGAACACTACTTCTTTGATGAGCAGCCAAGAAGAGGAAGAAAAACAAGTCCCAGCTGACTCAATTAAGGATCGAAAGCTAGTCAACCTCATCCTTCGGAACACACCGATGTCGATACGTGATTTGGCAAAAAAGGCTGAAAGTCGGAAAGAAGCGTAACAAGTTGAAGTCTTATAAAAAGCAGAAAATAGCAAAACAAAGTGCTAAGCAGAAATTCAGGGCAAAAACCAGAGCCAGAAAGGGGTTATTCATAAACCACGTAGACTTTTTTGGGGGGAAGGGGGGTTTGACCAAAGTCTACGCTCCATACAAAAATTCAAAAAATTGTGTGAAGAAAAGTCTACGAGGAGGAAGGGGGGTCTGAGATGTTCAATAATGAGTCTACGTGGTTTATTCACGGGCCCAAAGTTATACAGCCGACTTTCGAAACAATCGAAAGAGGACTCCGAAACGCTTCCATGACCTGAAATGCTTCCGTTATACAAGCACAGGGCCGGACTTACATTTGAGGGGGCCCGGGGGCCAAAGAAGTGTGGGGGCCCTTTTCTTGATGTAAATTTTTAAAAAAAGAATACTGTGTCTAAAAATTTTCTGATGATGATTTTTATTGGTTGATAATCAAAATGTATGGTTAAAATACAACTTTAAGTTTAAAAGGCCTTCCTGCGAGACTTTGCTAGCTGAAATGAGTCAATTATATCGTCAACACTTATTTCTTTCAAGATCTTGTTTTCAATGCATAACAGAGTCAAATTCACGAGCCTTTCGTTAGTCATCGATGTCCTCAGCCTATTTTTGATGTATTTCATTTTTGAAAATGACCGCTCACCACTTGCGTTTGATACCATAATACTTAGGTAAATTCGCAATGCAACTTCTGCGTTAGGAAAAGTGGCACGCAAGTCGTTTTTCATAATGAAATTGTTGAGGAACGACTCTACTGGCTCGTTATGAGTGTAGCGGCTTTGCTTTGCGAATGAAACGAGTTGGATAAGCTCGTTGGTTAACTCCGGACCAAGGTCAGCAGGGTACGTTTCAACCAACCTTTTAACTCCCTCTTCTAAGGCTGACGCATCCAAATCCGACAGGAATTCGAATAAATTTGTCACCTTTGGAAAATATAAATGAGACAAGAGAAAAAAGTCAAAGATTTGATAAAAGACATAAGCCAGTAATTATCTTTACCTGTTTATATGCTTCAGCACGCTCTGCCAATGAAACTTTAAGCTGATCAATAACAGGAGAAAAGGCATCAGCTTTGAATTTTTCCTTTGGAGATTGTGTTGAAACAGTTTCAGCTTGCTTGGCCCGACCTAGCTCATTAAGTCGAACGTTTTTTGTTCGCAATCGCGTCTTCCGGTCGCTCTCCGTGCCTGACATCTTCTTGCCATTAGACTCGTATTCATCATATTTTGCTCGTTTGGATTCAACGTATTCAATCAAACTGATAATTGAGTTGACTGCTGGTTTCAAAGCTGTGGCCGGGTTTTGGAGAAACTGACTAGTGGCGTCGAATCTTTCCAGTATGTCGCACCAGAACTGGGTGTAAATCGCATTTTCAAGTTGTGACATCTTATTGAAGAGACACAGTGCTTCATTTTTTACTAGATCCTTCTCCTCTGCATTCTCAGCAATGGTCAAAAGAGCGGATTTGATTTCAGAATACCCGTGAAGCAATGCTTTCGTTGCATCAGCCCGGCACGACCATCGAGTGTCACTTAGGTTTTTCACCGTATACTTCCGTTCGGTCTTGGAGAGATGTTCAGTCAATAGCTGGAATCGACTTGTTGAGCCCGTGAAAAAGTTAAACAGGTTTTGAACAAAGTTGAAGTAATCCACAGCAGATGAACAGGTATTGGCTGCGGCCTTTCCAACTAAATTCAACGAATGAGCGAACCAAGGAACGAAAAAAGCATATGGGTTTTTTTGCAAAACCAACGCTTGCATGCCCTTGTATTTTCCCGACATGTTCGGCGCGTTATCGTAAGACTGTCCTCGGCAATCCTGGAAATCTATGTCGTGTTTTTTCAAAAACTCGAGAAGTGCATCAACCATCTGCTGACCCGCATGACCGCAATTCGGAATAAATGTTAGAAATCGATCAACGGGGCTAGTTCCTTCCATATATTTCACTGTGACTGTCAGCTGGTCAATATGAGATTCATCGGGAGAAGAATCGACGGAAATTGAATAGTATTTTGCTATTCTTATTCGGCTAGTAATAACCGCAAATACCTTATCTGCCATAAGGTCGATGATCTCGTCGCAAATTGTAGAAGACAAATAATTGGCGTGCCCACTCCTCTTATTGCCGTGCTTCTCGATATGCTGAGCTAAAAATGGGTCAAATTCTGAAACTAGCTCGAGAATTCCCATGAAATTCCCATTTTTGGACGAACCAAACAGCTCGTCTTCTCCACGAAACGCTAAACCACGTTCCGACAAAAACGTAATGGCTTTCACCACTCGCTTCAAGACATCTCGCCAGTAGCTTGCCATCTGTTGTTCCTGTGAGAATTATAATATTTGGATAATGGGTATCTTATGCTCCATTTGTTATAATAATAAAAATCTTACGGCTAAAATATAAACGACTCATTAAAAAATTAAAACTATCCGTAAGAAAATAAAAAATTACCAAAAGAAAAAGGGATAATAGCAATAATAAAATCAAGAATTTCAATAAACAAATCAATAAAACAATTAGTGAATCAAATGTTTCCATAAACAATCAATTTATGTTCCATAAAAGTTCCGAAAAAGCGAGAAAATACTCAAAAATTTCATTATAAAATTAAAACCTCCAAGTCGAGAGAAATACGAAGTTTTCATAAATTATTAGAAAAATTCCATAAAAAATCAACTATTCTCATGAAAAACTATCAAAAAAACTATAATTTAAGTTAAAATTACAAGAAATGAATCATAAATCGTCATTTAATTCTTTAAATATATAAATATATAATATTTAATCCTTAAATATATAACCCAAAACACTGATCTTATGTGGTGTAGTTGAATCACCCCTGAAATTTTGATGCAGTAGGGAGCGTAGCTCCTTCGTTGCATCGATTCAATTTCAAGCAAACAATCATTTATGTTAAGGAAAAATTACTTGGTTTTTCTGCTTTTTATACTTTCCTTGAACTTTTGGTGTTTTACTTATGGTAAATTTTGATTATTTTTATTGTTTTTTCATATTTTCTTTTCTATGTATTTTCTATTTTTTGTAAAGGTTTTGTTTTTTTAATGGAAATTTGATTTTTTAAAGAATTATTGCTTTTTGACTTTTTTATGGAACGAAAATCTATTTTTATGGAAGTTTTTATTGATTCATGATCTTATTGATTTACTAATGGAAAATGTTGATTTATTAATTGCTACTGTGGACCCCCGCTGATTTGAATAACATCTCATCAAAATTACCAGTGTAAATTTTCAATTTGAGCTTCCAGTAACAATAAAACCATGATCCTGGCAACCTTATTTGCTGTTTTGTTTTTATTCTGCGTTCCGCTTCACAATTTACCATTTCGCTTCGTTTTGTTCCATGAGCTGAATGACGTTTGAACCATTTTTAATTGGAACAAAGTGCAAATAAACAGGGGTCAAATTAAAATGTTTTCAAATTAAACACGGTCAAATATACGGTGGCACTCGGTACTACCCTTTTTTTACTATTGGTTAATTTTGATTAATTTATGGGAGCTTTCTATTTTTTATGGGACGATTAGTTGTCTGCCGAAAACTTACCTCTCTTTTTAAACTTTGATCAAGACCAAGTTTTCCCGCTCGCAACGAAATGGCGACTGAAGATTCCAAATGATCCTTCGATGTTTCATGTGAGCTTAATTTCTCTTGGGCGCGCTTCCAATTGCAGAACCCATCACCAGAAAAATTCGACAATGAAACGTTCATAAGCTTACAAAAAAGCAATACAGCTTACCGCTGTCCGGCGAAAAACAAAGCCAATTTCGGAACACTGTTTCATTCTGGAGCTTTCGGTAAAACAAGGATTTTGTGCATTTTCGGAAGCCTGTAACATCCCCTCTATCTTGGCTTACCGAGAAATTTTCGAACATTTGCTCATCATCACAATTATGCAGTTCACTAGGACCTTTTGCAATCCAGTAATCAATTTCCTTAGCACTTAGTTTTGACCACTTTCCCACATCCTTCTCAAAATTTGGGTTGACTTTTTTTTCCACATTCCTGGCAATTGAATCTGAACCAATAGACTTGGAGCTCGAAGCCTCTTCTGAGGGCACCGGCAAGGGTACCGGGTCCCGAAAAACATTTGACTCAGTTTCGGATTCACCCGCTGCTGCACTAGTACTACCCGCCGCAAAAAATAAACTGATTTTCGGGGTTTTTGAAAGCACTTCCTCGACCTTTTTGTTCCGCTCATCTTGAATTTTTCTTTTCTCCGATCCACTTTTATAATTTCTATGCACAACGTGACGATCGCCCATTTTTTTGATTTCAAATCACCAATTTTCACAAATGGTTGCCGAAACGATAACAGTTTCACAGACGCACAAGCAGAATAGCAAACGGTTCGCGGCGGTGGGAGAGAACACACTGATTGTTTATCATGAATATTCGGTTTAGCGGTCAGTGAGGGAGAAGAGAGTCACATCGAGTCATACACGGTAAAAAATAGTTTAGACGTAGTGAAAATATAAATCATAAGTGATGATTTTTGTGAGGGCCCCCACAATGTGGGGCCGGATGCACCCCCCCCCAAAATCAGGCCCTGTACAAGCAGCACAAGGTCCCTCCTTTCTTTTGGCCTGGTTTGGCGTCAGACCATCACACCAAAACCACAGTAACAGCAGCCTCCTTTGGTACAATGGATGCAAGAAAATAAATTAGATTTCGTTGAGAAAAACATCAATCCTCCCAATTGTCAACAGCTTCTCCCAATTATACTAGGCTATCGTCAAGCGCAACTTCAAGAAGAGTGGTAAGGAGTGCAAGACCATGGAAGAGTTCAAGAAGAATCGTCTGCGGCACCGAGAAAACTCGACAAAACTACTGTAAAGAACCTCATGAGTGGAGTCAAATCCAAAATTCTTACCTATTATGCAGCTCAAAAGTAGGGCAAACTTCGTAACATTAGTAACGCCTTCCCATGTAATCTAAATGGGGCTGTCACTTTTCCTTGCGGAATTATATTCCGTTCGATTAAGCCTAGCATGCAGATTGCAAGTAAGGACCTGAAGTATTTTTTTGCCATTTCTATCGAAGTAATTTTGACAACAGATCCAGTATGGGTGAAATGTCAGTTTTCCTTGCGGAATAATCGAAAGGAATATTATTCCGCTAGGAAAAATGACAAACCTATTTAGATTACATGGGCAGGCGTTACTAACATTACGAAACCGTCCATAGTTTGCCCTCATTTTCAGCTGCATACAAGATGAGTAATTCCAACAGTAAAAGCTTTTCTTTATCATTACCATTGCATACTAGCCTTAAAGTCTGAACCTTAGGTTTCTTGGATAGCCATCAAAAGAAGCAAGCCTCACGAAATTTCTAGTAAACTTAACTGGAATCTTGATACTCTTGTTGGATAACCCATCACGTGAATTTTGAGTCAACAGTTAATGAAGAGAGAACAGAATAAAAACGCCAAAATGTCACTTGATTGATGGCATCATAAAGCATTCCCAAAGCCCACACATCCAAACAACTGAAAGCAAACAGGTTTTTGCATCAATCCAAGCCACCCAATCGTCACCACATTAATAACAACCAAAACGCCGGAAAGAAAAGAGGAAGCCATGGTTCATGCATCGTCTCTTTCGGCACTCGCTTCGTCAGTTCCACGCGCTTCAACGATAATAATAAGAGGTGTCCCTATCGATGAAATAAGAGTTTAAAATCAGTCCCGTTAGTTAATCACACCGACTGACGTAGCCACACGCAGTTACACGAAGTACAGTGCCTTTTCAATTTTATCAACCCTGTCGTGACAGAAAATCCTTCCATGTCCAAACATCAAGCCTACTCAGTGAAAATTATATTGTGAGCAAAAATTATTCAAATTTATACAATTGTTTCGAAAGACCAAATCAGTAAAGCACTGTATCTGTCCCTAGAAATAGAAAGAAAGAAATGTGTGAATGTGTCGCGTGGTCCATCGGTGGCTGGATGCGGGAAAATATGATGACCCGAAAGCGAATGGGCCATCAGTTCTCGCTGGTCGGTGTATCGATCCAATCATACATTCCGAATCGCCGTCTTCGTCGTCGTCGTTGTTGAAGGTTCTCTGAAATGGTGTGGAATGGTTGGGAGAAGCGAAACGGGGTGGCAATAGTCGGGGTGGTCGTTCTTTTAAGTTTAATAACATCAAAGAGTTGTGCTGAATTGACCTCTTACAATTTAGAGGCGATGGTGACAACTATAACTGAAGCGGTAAGATAAAAGAAGACTGCAATGCCAATTTGGAGAGTAAAAAGCTGTGTACCTACATGTGTTAAGTTTCTCCAGTTTAGATCCAAACGGAGAGTACGATTTATGACGATGCTACCGAAACGACAACGGATTACACGGAAAACTGGGCTACTGTAAGGCAAGATGAAATTGATGCAATGGATCGACAGTTGAATTGCACCGCATGCAGTAAGTACTTATAATGGGTTTTCTCTAAGCACTTGTCTTCTTTTCGTAGTATTTTTTGTTGCTTTCGAGCTCTTAAATCTCTCTTTAGAGTCTATACCACAGAGTGTCCATACCATGATTGGAGCGTTTGATTTTCAAAATTTTCAGGTTTTTATCAATGGATTCCCACCCCTTGAGTGAATTTGGATAAAAAATTGTTCTACAGGGTGCGGCAGCAAATAATGCGAAAATTTGTTCTATTTCTTTCAAATCCCATTTTCAACTAATTCAAGCGATAATATCAACATTTTCGAGTACAGTTATCTTTATAAAGTCCTCCGAAATTGACTGCCATGTGCGTGTTATGGTTGACTTCAGGGTTTTCACACTAAGGTGTGATGTTTTGCAGGCTCGTGCTTCAACATATGCCCAAATCGAATAATCCAACGGATTAAGATCTGGACTGCTAGGGGGCCACAAATCCTTCGGCCAAAACTTCATGTTATCGTTCAACCATTGTTGGGTTTGATTGGACGTGTGACGCGGCGCTCCATCCTGCTGAAGGACAACGTTTTGGTCCTCGGAGAAGTTGGCCTTCACCCAGGGAAGCACTTGGTCCCTTAAAATACCGATATACACTTCGGTATTGATATGATTGAACTCCAGCATCATTGAAAACAGGCGGCATTTTCAAACCGTTGGACGCCACTAAGCCAAACATCATGAAACCAGCCGGATGTTTGGTTTGAAATTTGAATTTCACTTTTTCCGGAACGTTCTCCATTTTCCGCGGTGAAATGAACCGGCCCTTGCGGCTGTTGGATACAGCATCGATGCTGAAAAGCTTCTCGTCAGAGAACAGGATTATCATGTTTTCCTTCTTCAACAAGGAAAGCAATCTCGTGGAACGAGTCACTCGTTGTTCCTTGACCCGATCCGTAATCAAGTGGCGTTTCACTCTGGCTCTGGAAGATGCATGCAGGTCTTCTTTGATGATTCTCCACATGGATTTCTCCGAAATATTGGCTTCCTTTGCAAGTTTTCTTATGGAACGCACCGATTTGATCACGTGCGTGCAAAGCGCGGACGTCCACATCCCGGCTTCCGCTACTTAGGACCATCCTGCAGGGTTTTTTTTTATGCGGTAAAAACTGTTGCCAAATGGCTCCCTATCACCTTGGCAACCTCTTTCGGTTTCTTCTGGGCGAGCAACAAACCGGTGATCACTTCTTTCGCGAACATTTTGACGAATTTGCAATAAAACAAATAGAATTTTTGGATGCAGCACTTGAAAGTAAACGTAAACAAATACACGTTCGACAGAAATTAGTCACTAGCTACACGAATTAACCCAATACTCAAGTTTGAACATTTTCGCATTATTTTCTGCCGCACCCTGTAACTACAATTTTTCATTAAACCTTCAAATTATTTTACAGTCGGGTACCGATCTTTTCGGTTTCGTTCTCTACGGTCTCAATTTCAACGATTTCGTTCTTTTCGGGCAAACCGTAACGGTAGCTTATGGGATTTTCACTAGTTGGGGGAAATGAGGTCTATCTCAGTTGTTTCAAGTGTAAACATCTACAGTTTTCAGCAGAATTGTTGTACGGCGTTTGACCAACAAATCTGTGTCGTTGGATTCCGTTTTGATTGAGAATTTCACCGCTAGAGGCACTTTACATTCAAGTTGCTAAAGATGTGAGAGATAAGAGGTAATTGGTTTCATCCTAGGAAATCTCGAGAGCCACACCAGCTAGGAGATATCAGTTTTAAGTAAACTTGTCCTAGTGCCCAAGCCCTTCTTAGGGGTGGTTCAACAAGTTCGGAATTCGTTTACTAGACGGCGCTATTCTGCATAAAATCTTACCGTTTGTGATTCGAGATATAGCCAGAGCCTTACTAGTTAGGACGATGTTTTCTTCGGCAAACTTGTGCTAGTGGCCAGGCCCTTCTGGATGTTAGTCACATATGTTCGGAATTCTCTCACTACGTGGCGCTAGTGTGCATATGGTGTTTCAGTTTGATTATGCTGTATCTCGAGAGACTTACTCTTGTAGGTAAGCCGGTTTACAGAAACGGTATTACTAATTAATTATAATGATCTTGACTGTAGAACATAAACTAAGAGCGCTGGGTGAAAAAAACATATTTCAATACAAATTTTTCATTAGGGCCTAACTGACAAACGTAAACAATCGCTTCTTCCGTAAATTTCTCGTGGCACAAAAGCTACCCATGTAAGCCTCCAATTCTATCGGATAGGTGAACTCTTCCTCATCGAAATGACCGTGGTGGATTGATTAGGCGAGTTTTCAATGACGAGAAATTCGCAGAAAAAGTAATTGTTTACGTTTGTCAGTTAGGTCCTAATGAAAAATCTTTGTCGATTTATACTCTCCCAGGTTATTTATAAGTTACCATGGTACCCATGTTTATATATTAATAACGTCTGCCATAGTATCTTGGACGAAGTCGATTGTGCTATCGATCTATACTGAGCTACTTTGTTTTTCACCCCCTTTCATTCTGACATTCCTAAACTTTGTGTCTGCTGTTTCAACCGAGTGGTTTCCAGGGGTTTTATAAACAAGTCGGCCGGTTGATCACGGGTACCTAACGGCTCGATGTGCATCTTACCGCTCTCAACTAGAACCCGGATGAAGTGATGCTTCACGTCAATGTGTTTGGTCCTTTTACTTTTCAGGTTCTTGGCTATACTAACGCATCCTCGGTTGTCCTCGTAAATCGTCACAATAGGCCATTGCGAACACGGAGGACAGTTTCTTCTTTAGCTGGTTGATAGTGTCCAAGTTTCTTCCCGCAATCAGAAGATCATCGACGTATAAGATATACAGCTCGTCACCATCGCGGTGCCTAACGTACAGGCAGTAGTCTCGCTTCCACCGAACAAAGCCCATCTTCTCGATCTCACGGGTAAACTTCTGGTTCCAACACCGTGGCGATTGCTTTAGTCCATAAGCCAACTTTCGCAGCATGCAAGCCATCTCCGGCGCTGATTTCACACCGTCTGGAGCCCATATGTAAATAGTTTCCTTCAGCTCGCCGTGCAGGAATGCTGTCTTCACATCCATCTGGTGAAAGAAGAAACCTTCGTGGACGCAAGGATGATCCTGACCTTCGCAAGCTTGGCCACTGAAGCGTGTGTTTTTCGT
>JASCZW010013653.1:0-24958 GCA_034211315.2 Aedes japonicus | reverse complement strand
TCAGGGATGTGTTGCAGAGAACTTCAGAATATTCTGCAGAGAACTTCAGGGAAGCTCTGAAGAACCTCACGGAAGTTCTTCAGAGAACGCCAAGGAAGTTCTGCAGAAAATTTCATGGAAGTTCTGCTGAGAACTTCAGGGAAGCTCTGCAGAGAACTTCAGCGAAGTTCTGCAGAGAACTTCAGGGAGGTTCTAAAGAAAACTTCAGGGAAATTCTGAAGAGAACTTCAGGAAAAGTCTGCAGAGAACTTAAGAGAATTTCTGCACATTATTACAGTTCTGCAAAGAACCTTATGGAAGCTCTTCAGATAATTCCAAGGAAGTTCTTCAGATAACTTCCGGGAAATTCTACAGAGAACTTCAGGGAAACTCTTCAAATTTCAGAGAACTTCAGAAAAATTCTTCAGAATACTACGGGGAAATTTTGCAGAGAACTTAAGAAAAGTTCTGGACAGAACTTCAGTGAAACTCTTCAAATTTCAGAAAACTTCACGAAAATTTTTCAGAATACAGGAAAGTTCGTCAGAGAACTTCAGGGAAATTCTGCAGAGATCTTCAGGAATGTTTTTCAGATGACTTCAGGAAAGTTCTTCAGAGATCTAAATGGAAGTTTTGCAGAAAACTTCTCGGAAGTTCTCAAGATAATTCCGGGGAAGTTTTTCAGAGAAATTCATGCAAATTCTGTAGAGAACTTCAGAGAAATTCCGCAGAGAACATCAGGGACGTTCTGCAGAGAAATTCAGTGAAATTCTGTAGAGAACATCAGAAAGTTTTAAGGAGAACTTCAGCGAAACATTTCAAAGAACTTCTGGGAAGTTCGTCAAAGAACTTCAGGAAAGCTAGTCAAAGAACTTCAGGGAAGTTTTGCAGAGAGCTTGATGGATGTTCTGCAGAGAACTTCTGGGATTTTTTTAGCAGAACTTAAGGGAAATTCTTCCGAGAACTTCAGGGAAGTTCTGCTAAGAATTTGATAGAAGTTCTTCAGAGAACTTTATCCAAATTTTGCAGAGAGCTTTACGGAAGTTTGTCAAAGAACTTTACGGAAGTTCGTCAGAGAACGTCAAGAAAATACTGCAGAGAACTTCAGGGAAGCTCTGTACAAAATTTCAGGGAAGTTCTGCAGAGAAATTCAGTAAAATTCTGCAGCGAATCTCAAGGAAGTTTTGCAGAAAACCTCACGGAAGTTCGTCAGATAACTCCAGGGAAGTTCTGCAGAGAACTTCAGAAGAAAAATTTTGCAGAGAACTTGAGGTAAATTTTTCAGCAAATATCAGGGTAGTTTTGCACATAATTTCATGATAGTTCTGCAGAGACCTCCAGGGAAATTTTGCAGAAAACTTCATGGAAGTTCTTCAGATTACTCCAGGGAAGTACTTCAAAGAAGTTTAGGAAAATTCTGCAGAGAACTTCAGGGAAATTCATCAGAAAACTTCAAAGAAGATTTTCAAAGAACTTCACGGGAATGCTGTAGAGAACATCAGAGAAGTTTCGAGGAGAACTTTAGCGAAACACTTCAAATTTCAGCGAAACACTTCAAATTGTCGTCAGAGAACCTCAGGGAAATTCTTCAGAGAACATCAGAGAAGTTCTGTAGGAAAATTCAAGGAAGTTCTGCAGAGAACTTCAGGGAGTTTCTGCGGAGAACTTAAGGGAAATTTTTCAAAGAACCTTAGGCACGTTCTTCGGTGAACTTCATGGAAGTTCTATAAATAATTAAATGAAAGTTTTGCAGAGAAAATCAGAAAAGTTCTGCAAAGAACTTTACTGAAGTTCCTTTAGATAACTCCAGAGAAATTCTCCAGGGAAGTTCTGCTATGAACTTAATAGAAGTTCTTCAGAGAATTTTATCCAAATTTTGCAGAAAACTTCACGGAAGTTCTGAAGAGAACTTCAGGGAAGCTCTTCACAAAATTTCAGTGAAGTTCCACAGAGAACTTCAGCGAAATTCTGCAGAGATTTTCAGGGAAGTTTTGCAGAGAACCTCACGGAAGTTCTTCAGATAACTCCAGGAAAGTTCTTCAGAGAATTTCATGGAAGTTCTGCAGAGAACTTCTGGGAAATTTTTCAGAGTACTTCGTGGAAAATCTGCAGGGAACTTCATGGAAGTTCTGCAGAGAACTTTAGAGAAGTTCTGCAAAGAACTTCAGGGAAATTCTTCGGATTTCAGAGAACTTCAGAAAAATTCTTCAGAATACTTCAAGAGAATTCTGCAGAGAACTTAACGAAAGTTCTGGAGAGAACTTCAGTGAAATTCTTCAAACTTCAGAGAACTTCAGGAAAATTCTTCAGAATACATCAGGAACCTTCGAAGATGTTTTTCAGATAACTTCAAGAAAGTTCTTCAGAGAGTTTTGCAGAAAACTTCTCGGAAGTTCTCCAGATAACTCCAGGGAAGTTTTTCAGAGAAATTCAGAGAAATTCTTCAGAGAACTTCTTGAAAGTTCCGCTGAGAACATCAGGGAAGTTCTGTAGAGAAATTCGGGGAAATTCTGTAGAGAACATCAGAGAAGCTTCAAGGAGAACTTCAGCGAAACACTTCAAAGAACTTCAGGCAAGCTCGTCAAAGAACTTCAGGGAAGTTCGTCAAAAAACTTCAGGGAATTTCATCAGAGAACCTCAGGGAAGTTCTGCTGAGAACTTCAGGGAAATTCTTCAGAGAACATCAGGGAAGTTCCGCAGAGAACTTCATGGAATATCTGCAGAGAACTTCTGGGAATTTTTAAGGAGAACTTGAGGAAAATTCTTCAGAGAACCTTAGGGACGTTCTTCAGTAAAGTTCATGGAAGTTCTATAAACACCTTAATACAAACTCTGCAGAGAAACTCGGAGAAGTTTTGCAAACAACTCCACGGAAGTTTCTTCAGATAACTCCAGGGCAATTTTTCAGAGAACTTCAGGGAAGTTCTGCTGAGAATTTGATAGAAGTTATTTAGAGAACTTAATCCAAATTTTGCAAAGAACTTTACGGAAGTTTGTCAAAGAACTTTACGGAAGTTCATCAGAGAACTTCAAGGAAATACTGTAGAGAACTTCAGGGAAGCTCTTCACAAAATTTCAAGGAAGTTCTGCAGAAAACTACAGTAAAATTCTGCAGAGAATATCAGGGAAGTTTTTCAGAGAACTTCACGGAAGTTCGTCAGATAATTACAGGGAAGTTCTGCAGAGAACTTCAGAGAAATTTTGCAGAAAACTTGAGGTAAATCTTTCAGTGATTATCAGGGTAATTTTGCACATAATTTCATGAAAGTTCTGCAGAGACTTTCTAGGAAATTTTGCAGAAAACTTCATGGAAGTTTTTCAGATAACTTCAGGGAAATTCTTCAGATTATACTACTTAAGAGAAACTTAATCGGAACTTCAGGGAAGCTCTGTACAAAATTTCAGGGAAGTTCTGCAGAGAAATTCAGTAAAATTCTGCAGCGAATCTCAAGGAAGTTTTGCAGAAAACCTCACGGAAGTTCGTCAGATAACTCCAGGGAAGTTCTGCAGAGAATTTCAGAAGAAAAATTTTGCAGAGAACTTGAGGTAAATTTTTCAGCAAATATCAGGGTAGTTTTGCACATAATTTCATGAAAGTTCTGCAGAGACCTCCAGGGAAATTTTGCAGAAAACTTCATGAAAGTTTTTCAGATTACTCCAGGGAAGTACTTCAAAGAACTTCAGGAAAATACTGCAAAAAACTTCAGGGAAGTTCTTTACCAAATTTCAGGGAAGTTATGTAGAGAACATCAGGAAATTTCTGAATAGAATTTCAGGGAAGTTTCGAAAAGAACTTCAGGGAAATTCTTCAAAGAACTTCAGGGAATTTCTTCAGGGAACATCAGGTAATTATTCAGCAAACATTAGCAAAATTCTGCAAGGAACTTCAGAGAAGTTCTGTGGAGAACTTCAGAGAAGTTCTGCAGAGTATTACATGGAAGTTATGCAGAGAACTTTAGCAAAGTTCTGCAGAGAACATCAGTGAAATTCTGCAGAGAATTTCAGGGAAGTTTTGCAGAAAACCTCACGGAAGTTCTTCAGATAACTCTAGGGAAATTCTTCAGATAACTTCGGGGAAGTTTTGAGGGAAAATTGAGGGAAATATGGCAGAGAACATCAGGGAAATTTTGCAGAAAATTTCACTGTAGTTCTGCTGATTATTTCAGGGAAGTTCTGCAAAGACCTTCAGGGAAGTTTTGCAGAAAACTCCACGGAAGATGTTCAGATAGGTTCAATGAAGTTCTTCAGAGAACTTTGCCCAAATTTTGCAGAGAACTTAATTGAAATACTGCAAAGAACTTCAGGGAAGCTCTTCACAAAATTTCAGGGAAAGTCTGTAGAGCACATCAGGAAAATTCTGCAGAGAATTTCAGGGAAGTTTCGAAAAGAACTTCAGGGAAATTTTTCAAAGAACTTCTTGGAATTTCGTCAGGAAACTTCAGGGAATTTTTCAGCGAACATTAGCAAAATTCTGTAGGGATTTTCATGGAAGTTCTGCAGAAAACTTCAGAGAAGTTCTGCAGAGTATTTCAGGGTAGTTATGCAGAGAACTTCAGTGAGAATTTCAGGGAAGTTTTGCAGAAACCTCACGCAAGTTTTTTAGATAACTCCCAGGAAGTTCTTCAGATAACTTTGGGGAAGTTTTACAGAGTACTTGAGGGAAATATGGAAGAGAACATCCGGGAAATTTTGCAGAAAATTTCATTTAAGTTCTAAAATATACTGTTTTTGATAATATGCAATGGTTGTTTATGTTTATTAACAAATATTTCCCTTAAGCTCAAACTCTTTTTTGAAAATTTTAATTGGTCGTCCTGAAAAAGACGGTTATGATATGCACTAGTAATTAATTTATATTTCCTATTTATTTGGGTAGCATGACACCATCATGTGTTATATAAACACCGGATAGCAGTTTATCAAACTCCTCGAAAGGGAAAACCAGATTTTCATCCTTTTCATATGCAGATAGGTATGGGAAAATATAGGTAATTTTCAAGTAGATGACGAACTAGCCCAGGTGGCTAAATGTCACCTAAATAGAAAAGAAAAACAAGAAAGAAAAAAGTTAAAGTTAAAAATTGAACTACTTACACAAATAGCACTTACTTGAAATTTCAAAGTGAAAAAATTGTAAATTTTTCTGAACAAATCGAATCAAGTCATTCTGTTAAGTAGAACGAGATTTATTAGCCTTCAAAAACCTTTCGCTTTTGCGTACCGCTCTCATTTTCCAGCCGAAATGATCTACCGACTAACTTTGAGCGTCTCCGATTTAATTGAAAATTTGAACACGCGTTTTACCCACGAAAGTTGATTTTTTTCCACTGATGCAAACAGTTTTTGGACTCAAGAGTCAGTTTTAAAGAGGGCGTAAGCATTTTGAATAGCCCTTCAATTAATAATTTGTAGCTCGAAAACCTTTGGTTGTACAAAAATAACTATTAGACAACAAGTTGTGGCCCGATATGTGAAGGTTGTGCAAAAAATATACACTGAAAAAATAATTCGGAAAAAAATCAAAAATTAAGATTAAAGGAAAAAAAGGGCCTAGAACATCAACTATTAGCGCATTTTTCAAAATTTTAATACTTGCGGGAATAAACGTATTCTGATAAAACAATCAGAACTTTGAAAATATTGAAAATAATGTTCCACATTTCCAAATCATTTCACCTGGAAACGCTCTATAGAAAAGAGAAACATAATCTTACGATAAAATGTTCGAATCGAAAAAAAGAAGCGATTAATTCCTAGTTGATTCCATGCCACTTGTCTGAACCACATAAACACACTGAAAATACAGGTCAGCGTCTAGCAGAGTACCCAACAAACATCGGTGTTGAATAAGAGCTTGTTCAAGCAAATTTGGAGAAGCTATTCAGCTGTTTCTTCTAGAATAGCTGAATAGCTTCTCCAAATTTGTTTGAACAAGCTCTAATTCAACACCGATGTTTGTTGGGTAGCCATTTGCCTGAAATTACTGCTTAATTTTCAATGTCAATGACAAAAGTTCCTTCGCATCGCAGCAAGCTGTGACCACGAACGGTTGAGCTATGGTGAGCTGTCACGTTTTTTCAGTATTTTTGTGTGATGAAATGTATCCTTTTTAGAATCTCAATAATAGCCATCGCGTGTGATAGTGGATGCGTGTTTGAGACCAGAGTCATACCTAAACATCATTTGTGTGTTGAATAGAACTAAAATCCGGTGTAAATGGATTTCGAAAACGAACCGATCGGTAAACGTTTGCTGATTGTTGCTGATTATTCAGGCGAGCGCTTTCCATTACATTGATTTATTTTCCGTTTTTCCTAAAGAGGAACTTTCGGTCCATGACAGGATCAGCGCGTCCGATGTTTTTGTCACTTCTCGGTTTCCTCTCCACCGTCAAACGTTCCGAAAATGATTTGAGCACATCGTGAACAGTGGATTTAGGCAAATCCAATGTTTTTGCAAGGTACCGTATTGACAAATCAGGATTTGCCGTACGCCCGTACAAAATTCGCTCGCGCATTTGTTTTTCTTTCGTCGCCATCTTGAATACTAAACATGAAATGTATACATCAATCATAGTCTTTTTCATCATAGACTCTCAGCATACCACAGTGAAATATTTATTCCTACGTGTAATATTTCAAAGTTACAATGATTTGAAGGTGTCCAGTTAATGTGATACAGACCTTAGCTGTCGAAAGCGTAATGACAATATTGACAACCTTGATCCAAGAGATGTATTAACGATTTCGTGGATGGAAAGAGGAAGGCTGTTTTTTTCGGTCATGAAGCAATTATACGTTTGGACGTCACCTTATTCCGACACATGTTTTGATTTGAACTTTTTCGGTTATTCAGATTACAATAATAGGTTAGGGTAGAAAATTTGACGTGCATTTTCTTCCGTTGTGTTTGCCGATATTTTAACACAATTATTATCGGAGTTATTCTTGGCTTGTACCTGTGTACCAAACTCAACTCCAGGACTCGGGAAAATCTCTCCGGACACCCCGTAAACTACAAACACCGATGTTCGGAAGGCTTCTCTTGGTACACCAGTTCCACCACGGACCAGTTCCATTACCGACATGGCATTGCTGTAGATACAGTTCCACAGTCTCCGACTGTACGATGCTACTTTCATTCACCTGCAATGCCATATGGGGCAAGCTTGGACGTTTTGGAAAAAACAGAACGCTAACCAGTTGGACCTCGCAATGGATTTTCAGACAATTGAGAATTGGTTTTCGCTCTCAAAAACGCGGATCGAAACAGGTAATTATTATCCTTTTCGTCCCCTGAATTAAATGAACTATATTATATGATCATATCACTTATCAAGGTGAATCCCGATCTATCGAGCCCTACCCTACTAACATAGAAAAACCTCCTTCCTGTGACCTTTGTGGGGATGCAGAGGTAAACACGGTCCCCTAATCAGTAAAGGTCACACTAACTTTCCTTCCCTATTCCCAACTGATTGCAAGGACGTGGCCGGCGCCGTTATTGATTACTAAAGAAATTGAGTCACTGAAACGTGTGCAGTGAGAATGGTCGGTTACTCCCACCCCCTTTAATTGATTCAGTGTGCAATTTCACTGATTTTGATCAATCACGCCGTTGCGACAATTGATACGTGCAGTCAGTCAAGCTAAGCTAAGCTAATACCAATGACAAAAGTTTCTTCGCCTTATGCTGACAAAACACATAATCAATCGATGACCAATGAAGTCCATCAACAGTCACCTGGTACAAGAGGACCTGGGAGACAGGAGAATATAGGGTCAGAAAAGGCCACTCTGTTTAACCCTGAGAATAGTAGTGTCGCTGGGTGGGTGTAGTGGTTCAAAACACCAAGGACAATACGTTACCCATGGTGATAAAGGATCACAGATTAAAAAACCCAGCGAAAACTCTAAAAAACGGTCTGTTCAAGACCGTCTTCAAACATAAATAAATAAATAAATTATAAACACAACCAAATGAGTCTTATAAAATTTATTCAGATAAATCTTCACCACGCGAAGGGTGCATCAGCAATACTCAGCAGAAGATTAATCAAGGAAAATATTGACGTGGGTCTAATTCAAGAGCCCTGGGTAAACAGTGGTAGGGTATTGGGTTGCTTTTTGCCAAATTGTAAGCTTTTGTACGATGAAAGTGACTCAAGACCTAGGACAGCAATTTTAGTAAATAGGAAGACAAAATTTGTCCCAATTACTGAATTTATAAGCAAAGATATTGTTGCGATCAAGATGGAGGTACCAACGACCCGAGAAAAAACAGAATTATGTATTGCTTCGGCTTATTTTCCTGGAGACACTTATGATATTCCTCCTCCGACAGTCGTGAACTTTATAAATTATTGTAAAAATAGTTACGCCCAATTTATAATAGGGTGTGATGCAAATGCCCATCATACATTGTGGGGTAACTCGGATATCAATAAAAGAGGCGAAAATCTTCTGAACTACATTTCGTCTAAAAGTATTGACATATGTAATAGAGGGAATTCGCCAACATTTATAAACTGTAGTCGTGATGAGGTTCTAGATCTCTCGATCTGCAGTGACCTTTTGTCGGGAAAGATTGTGAACTGGCATGTTTCTGATGAAGAATCATTGTCAGATCACAAGCATATTAAGTTTGATTATAAAGCAGAATCATTAATAACAGAAAATTATAGAAACCCAAGAAAAACTAATTGGGATCTATATCGTTTCTATTTAAAAAAAAACACTAATGCAATTGATGATACATCAATAAAAACTTGTTCACAATTCGAAAAAGCCTCTGATGAAATCCTTTGTAAAATTATTTCATCAGCAGGGATGTTCCTTGGTGGAACGACAAACTGGCAGAATTGAGGAAAAAATCCAGACATTTGTTCAATCGAGCAAAAGCTACTTCAGACTGGGACCAATATAAAAAGGCTCTGACTGAATACAATAGAGAATTGAAGCGAATTTATATTTCCTGATTATTTTAGTAGCATGACACCATCATGTGCTATATAAACACCGGATAGCAAATCAAACTTCTCGTCGATTTTCAACCTTTTTATATGCAGATAGGTATAGGAAAAAAATAGGTAATTTTCAAGTAGATGACGATTTAGCCCAGGTGGCTAAATGTCACCTAAACAGAAAAGAAAAAAAAATGTAAAGTTAAAAATTGAACTACTTATACAAATAGCACTTACTTGAAACATCAAAGTCAAATAATTGAGAAACTTTTCTGAACAAATCGTGTATGAATCAAGTCATTCTGTTAAGTAGAACGAGATTTATTAGCCTTCAAAAACCTTTCGCTTTTGCGTACCGCTCTCATTTTCCAGCCGAAATGATCTACCGACTAAATTTGAGCGTCTCCGATTTGATTGAATATTTGAACACGCGTTTTACCCACGAAAGTTGTTTTTCCACTGATGCAAACAGTTTTTGAACTCAAGAGTCAGTTTTAAAAAGGGCGTAAGCATTTTGAATAGCACCTCAATTAATAATTTGTAGCTCGAAAACCTTTGTTTGTAACAAAACTTTCAGACAACAAGTTGTGGCCCAATGTGTGAAGGTTGAGAAAAAAATATACACTGAAAAAATATCGGAAAAAATCAAATATTAACATTAAAATTTAAATACCTCAAAACCCATTTTTTTAATTGTTTTTATTTTTGACTTTAGAAATTTGAAGTTATTACGCAAATTTTAACAAGGGCTCCATGATCGAGAAATGCGACAGCAAATCAAAACAAAGGCGCAAATATGTACAGCAAGGTGCTGGCTTCAAGGTGTACTTCGGACCAAGGGGTTCTACAACAGTGAACCAATTTTAAATCGCTAGTTGCATATTGACTGTTGGTTACACTTCCCCGAAACGTTTTATGACACAAGACACTGTAGACTGGTGGATTTTCAACATCTTTCCGATGGCTCGGTGCGAAAGAAGTGGGTTGTCGAGGTGCGCGTGCAATATATGCTCGCGCACTTGCTGTTCCTTTGACTCTCATTTTCGAAACTACGACACATTTCACAATGAAACTCACGCAGTGTAAACAATACACACTGAAGTCTATTCACCCATTCTTTGAAATCAACCCAAATGGCGAAATGTTACAGCTTATTGAAAGTGATGCAATTCAACTGTGGACACCCTTTAATACCCTTTAACCGGGCAAGGTACAATCAGGTTCATGATTTATGTTAATATAGTTTTATTGTTTTTGCATCGTGGATTATATGTACTACATATTGATTATTATGTCTTTGATAAGATATTTCATCTTCAGCATCGAAATTGAGGGTATTTGGAAGTTTTAACCCACCTATCCCACGCTGTGTGGAATGTATGTTGTTGCTGCTTGTTGCCGAGTTCACGTTTTTATATAAAATATCATTTTTAAATTTAGTTAATTGTTAATACTACTGAAGCCTTTGATGAGAGAGTGATCAGCTTAGATACAGATATGAATTCTCATATTATAATTTTTCAATGATATTATTTTATTATTTCATATAATTATTTTCCGTTATGCTATGATCTGATGTTATATTGTTGCATTTTAATTTATTTAATTTAAAAAAAACATTCTAGTACCCCTGAGATCCATTACAAATGGTTATTTCGATAAAAGCAAACGGATCAGCACATCGAAATTTAAATAAACTATTTTTTATACGATATATAGCTCCAAATTCCAATTTTTTGAATAATAATCTTTAATTCATTTCTTGATTCTCGTTACTAAAATATATGTTGACTTTCAGGCTTATGATGAATAGTCAAGTTTTTTTTAAAACAATTGCAGCTGGACAACAATCTGCAAACATGTAATTCCGCATATAATTTTTATTACTATTTTATATTATATATTTTATATTTTTTATACTATTCTCTATGACAATACATATTAATCTAACATTTGCATCACAAATCATTTCCATTAATCATTGCTAAGGTTTCATGATTTTTGTTAGTATTGTCTTATTATTTTGACATTATAGATTATATACTTTTAATTATTGTCTTATTTGTCGAACGATGATTTTGAGCCGTTCTTGTCCCTCTCACGATTTAGAAGTATCTAGTGCCTTGACTACAAGAAGCTGCAACTGAAGCTGCGTTACACTTTTGCAGTTAGTTCTGAATGTGTTTTTCATTTTTTGCTGCGCCGGATTGGACGTTTTACAAATCTGAGCTAGATCTAGTGGCGTGGCGGGAAGTTGCGTTCGGAAATAACTGCAAATCTGACTCGTGAAGCCTATTACTTATTAAATAATCTTGTTATCATCATTGTTTTTATTATTATTGTTTTAATTTTACTTGACAGATAATGTTCATTATTTTTAATTTCAATTACTCTCTAATCCCTTCTCCATATTCCTCTTATTTAGACTTATATAGTGCCTTCAATACATTAGGCTGAAAAATCAGCGGCAGACATTCGTACTTAGTTCTGAAATCCGATGATGTTTCCTTGTTGATTTATTATTCTTCTTCACAGGCTCCACAGTTGGTGTTACTAATTTTAACAATTTTAGCAACCATGGACCAGCATTTTGATATTAACTATTGCTTCTGATTGTATTATGTTTGAAGGTTCTGACAACTGTTACATGTTATTGCTCCTAAGAACCAGCAGAAAGCAAATTTCGACATGCAAGGTATACAATTTTGAAAAGATACAGAACAGGCGACCAATTTTTCCGTTTCAAATTGTTTCAGTGTGTTGAAGTTTCAATTGGACAATGGAGTGGATGGCCAACCGGAGTCTAGGAGGGGATGTGTCTATCATTCATGATTGCTACATTCCACTCCAACAGTTGTAATGAATTTGACGCGCCTTTCTCAAACAAACCATCTAGTGGAAAGCTTAATTGAATTGCGTATTTTGTTATTCGTTTTATTGGATCATATTGCTGGAAGGAGATTCTCTTATTCCCGCAGGTTTCACGTAAGTGTCTCTGCTTACGGACCTGCCCAATCCTTTTTGGCCCTTCATACAGCGGTATGTTGAATTTAAAACGGTAACGGTATTATTTTGGAATGAGCAGAACCGCATGCAGGGCAAGGCCCACGCTAGGATGGTGGCTTCCTTCATACATACATACAGGACTCCATGATCGAGAAATGTCCGGAAAAAAGTGATCAAACGTATTTTGATTATAAAATCTGATCTTTGAAGTATTTTTTTTTTAATTTTCAGCGCTCAATGATGACCTTCGTAAGAGCATTCATTCTCGAGATATTTCCGATTAAAATGTATCATATTCGAAAAATATTCGAAAATACGACCTTTTCATAAGGTTTTCTAGATTCTCCAACAACACGAGTTGGTTTTTCGAAATGTATAATAGATTTTACGTTACTTTCTCTGTTTCACCGCAAGATGTTTGAATTAACGGTTCTAATAAAACAGATTATAAACTATAGAGGATGCATAGCGCAAGTTTTCGTCGTGTTCTCACACGCAAACATGCCGGGTGAATAACTGTCAAATCGCATACTTTTCACGTTGAAAGTTATGTCCCTGGCCTACTTAAACCAGGAAAAGATATTTTGCCAACGACGTCAGCGCTATGGATCCTCTACAGTTTATAATCTGTTTTGTTCAAATGTTGGACCGCCTTGCCTGAATTTTTGGTAGCATTAAAGGCTCTCAGTAGCTTGGAAAACTCGTCCGCTGGGTATTGCCGATAGTACACACTCAATTTACTTCGACAAAATTTCCAACAGCCGATCAACTCGCCAGTCACTTTTGCTGATATTTCTGTAAAATTTTCGTTTGTTAGCTGATTTTCGGCAAAGTTTTCATTTTTTAGCTGAATCTCGGTAATTTATTCGACGAGTCTTAGTAAACTGAAATGCCGAAACAATCGGCTGTTGGATTCTCGGCGAAAAAAACTAAGTGTGTATACCTAGAAATCTAAAAGTACCTGTACTTGGTATATAAATTCGTTCCACTTCTCGGAAAGCATCAGTAACAAATTTGTTTTGAGTGTTCAATAATAATTTCAAAATGGAATTCAATAATGTACGAACTCATTGGGTGAGGCAAGCTAGACTTTATCATCTGGTTCACATGGTTCAAAAATTATAGTGGTGAATGGCATTGTCATTCTCAACAATCGGGCAGAAACGAAAAATCTCCATATGTTTTCTCAGATTGCATACAACTCAGCCCATACATTTCAACGTCGCCTTTTACATTTGATCGTCCAACAGAATCGACTGCCATCGGTTAATTTATGCAACAGGTCAAGATGAAAACAAATCAAAGCAACCTGCCTCCAGTATCGTATTCTTTATTGGCAGCATAATTAATCATCAATTAAAAGAGAGATTTGAGCAATAAAAAATGAAAAAAGTGCCATTAAATTATTAAGGCCTGTGCCAACAAATAATGTGTGATCAGCATTAAAAATTGAAGAATGAGCGATAAAAGATGAGAAAAGATCTTCGGATAATCTAATTGTGACCGGTAAATCTATCAAATAAAGCAACAGCTATTAGTATATGTGCAATCAATATGGCAGTATTTCCGCCAAATTATGTAATTTGAGCACTAAACTATTCGCATATGTCTTTTAATTTTGTTGGATTTTCCATAAAAACAGTAAAATGAGCAATGGATATTTATATGGTTATTTATTTATCATTGCTCATTTTACTGTTTTATGGCATAAATCCAATAAAATTGAGAGACATATGCGAATAATTTAGTGCTCAAATTATCATGTTTTATTGCTCATATACTATAGCTTTGTTCATGACGATTACCGGTCATGATACCGAATCTTTTTCTCATCTTTGTTAACATGCTGATAACCTATTGTTGACGCATTTAGTGGCACTTTTTCATTTTGGTGCTTTCTGAATTACTAAGTGCAGGTAAATATTTTAGTCATTCTTTATTTACTTTAATCTCTCTGTCTGTAGCATCTTGTTTTTGCAGAGGAGTTATCCACGGTCACTAAACTTTCTGGGAATATTCACAGCCAATCCATTTCAAGAACACTTTGATAAACTTGAAATTGATAAAAGGTGTTCACATTTTATCATCTCCTACTGGTGCTATTGATCCAATCTTCATTCAAACATTGTAATCCCGCCGAACTTCAACAAAGCAAGCCCCCGGAGAGTGCCATTTCTCGAAAACTACTTCATCACCCGTGTCGTTCAGTTGAGAGGGGAAAAAAATCGAGTAACAACAATGCTATCCAGTCCAAGGCAAATCGCACACGACTTCGGTGCAGCACATTTCGTGCGACAGAAAACCCATCTTCTCCGCACCACTTGAAATGTAAGCCAACGAGCGGTAGGAAGTATCATCATAGATCAGAAATTGCGACTGACAGCCACTCGAGAACAAATCTCAACCAGCTTCGGCGCGTATATCACAATACCTCCGCGATGAATGGCAGCTCGTCAATTTTAATAGATGACAGATTTCAGCGAGGGAGGTGATGTAAATCCGTCAACCGATAACGATGCCTCCCTTCTCTCCGAACGAATCGCTTTTGATCGTCTGAAGTCGGAATCGCGAAATCAGCTATCGGATAATTACGCGCCGCCGGAGCACGATTTGCCCCATCCGATGCACTTCGATGCATTTGGTAACATTTGGATTGTGCCGCTACTTAACTCACTTACGTCAAGACATGTTCTCGGGAGACAGGTTTCTCGGATTATCATAGACTTCTCGACCGGCCATGGGTAATTGATCTGGTAGATTAATATTTATACTGCCGCGACCTTCGAGTGATCTCATCCATAACCGACTAAAACATAAGGGGCGAATCTCGTTGCAAACGCCATATCCGGAACACTCACATGTGCTACTTTTTTCCCAGGAAACACGTGTTTCCACTCGATGGTTGACATTCCGCTCAATTTTGGGGTTAGTTTTTTATTGTATTTTTATTTTTTTTTATTTTTGGAAGATACTAAACCAAACACTCCGTTTGGCGTTCAAGAGTATTATTTTGGAATGAGCAAAAGGATGCGGAACACAGTTCACAGCACTTCAAAATGATTTGATGAGTTATTTTTTGATTCATTATTTGCACTTTTCAATGATGGCTTTGGAAAGGCACGGATTCCTTACAACAAGAAAAAAAACATTGAGATAACTTGATAATAGATTTGGTAAAAAACGTCCAAACTTAACCCAAAGTGATCTTCGCCACATTCAAACAAACAAAAAATCATAAGAAAATACGGTTTCACTGGTGATATAAAAGACAGTTTTCTATTTGATGAGGAAGGTACTCGTTCGTTATGGATGGATTCACCGACGCAGCCCAGAAGTGGTGTGTACACAGGCGTTCATGTTTCGTTAAACACGGTAAGATATTTTTTTATTTTATCAAACCCTAGTTTTTGTGTGCCTTGCGAAAATTTTGTTTTTTTTTTCAATTGGATGATTCACTTCTCTCCCGAAATGGTAAGATTGCAATCGGAAGATAGTCAAACGCCCACCACGAGGTGCTTCGCTTCAAAGCAAATCGGAATACATTAAACCAGTTCCTGTCCTTGTTTCACTGCTTTTGGCGTTGAAAATGATTCGTTAAAAATAAGAACGATACTTATTGTGTCATTGATACTATCGCTAACATATTTTAGTTGTGTCATTTGTACTTGTGTGTTTGAATGTAGCATGAGTTTTCGTAAAATGAGATAATTTGGGAGAAACTAAAACTTTATGTTGAAATTGATTCGTAACACGATTACGACTTACGATTCGGCATTGTGAGTTTCTTAATTTGACGTTCATTTTGTTTGGGAGAGCTTTATTTGCTTTAGCATTGCGGAGTCAGATAATTCATTGTTTTGTTTAATATAATCAATGACATAGTTCTAGAGTTAGTAGTTAGTTAGTTTATTTGGGGATGGATTGGACAGAGGAGCATGGAAATAGGATTCTGTAGTGTCATCACATAGTTGTCGTTAGCACTATAACTTTGTACGATATGGTCAGGGATCCCTTTTTGTGTTCTGCCGGTTGTGGTTACCATTGGACGACGAGATATTGTAAATTAAAGATATAAAACTAACTTGGTCTGTTCTATTTGCTTAACAGAAGCACTTTTTCGAATATTAAAGCCTGTCCAAGTTAAATTATGGATACTTTTCTTTCAGAGAAGATTTTGAACTATTTCACGAATCGCTGAAACGTTTCACTTATATAACAACTGAAACTAGTGGAGGTGAGGTAACTAAGGCCGTCAAACAGAATGACAAAGGATTTTCACATACTTTAAAGCGACAGTTGCAGAGCACAACATCACGGAAAATTATATCACAAAGCTTGGGAATACAATGGATGATCTGAGATTAAATCTATCAATATATATAAAAATGAATTTCTGTCTGTCTGAACCTTATAGAATCGAAAACTAGTGAACCGATCGGCGTGAAATTTTGATAGTTTTAGACCCCTCCTATCTCTGGAAGGGGCTGCTTCCATACAAATGAAACACATAGTTCTGCATCACTCGAGAACTAATCATCCTTCCCCCCTCCCCAAAGACCGGGAGGACGTGGCCGGCGCCGGTGTACTGATCAATATGGGTCATTCCATATCAAGTGACCGGAGAAATGCATGGACCCTCTTCGATTCGAACCAAAATTGGCTGATATACTTGTTCTAGGCTATTAATAAAAAATCCCAAATTTGTAGACCAATCGGTGAACCCCTCGGCCCATGGACTGCCCCCATTTTTTTAGATTTTGGAAAAGTCAATATATAGTTTATTGAATATCTCGATAAATAAAAGAGCTACATACAATGTTAGATACTTTTCTTAAAGGAAATTGAATTTGCTACCAAATTAATATTTTTTTTATTTTTTACAGTGTTGCCAACATTGTTATTTTTGTAGTTGAAATATTAAATTGCGTTTCTCTCAAAATGCCCCCACTTTTTTTCAATTTTTATGGCTTTAATGTGTTTAGCAGACTTTTTTACATAAGAAACACTTATCGAGACAAAACAACTTGCTCCGTCATGGAGATATTGATTTTTAAACATTTCATGTTTTAAAAATTTATTTATTCTACCACTCTTATATAAGCTGTTATATTTCATCAAGGCGGATCTAACAAAAAAAGCACCGCATAAATTAAAAAAAAATAGCAGTTTTACATGGCCTACTAAATTTTGGTGGCCTACTTGAAGAATTTCGGTGCTCTGAGAGGTTAGTGCAAACCATGAAAAACTGCATTAAAGAGAAAGGAATTATCCATTCCTCTAACCCCAAGAAAGGCCATCGTGTTTCATAAGACATAGTGCAGAAAGTAAAAGCGTTTTACCGTGAGGCAGACGTGAGTAAAGAACTGGCTGGTAAGAAGGAGTGTAAAAGTGTTCGGAAGGGAACATCTCGTATCCTCAAGCAGAAGCTATTAGTGCTGGCGAACCTTAGCGAAACACTCTGCGCCCACCAGAGTGAAGAAGCCGCATTTGTTAGGAAGCATGACTATATTGCAGCAAAACAGGGAGAGTTCTACCAGTTCACTCGGGACAACTGGACCGACGGAGAAGTTCTGGTTGTGGCCGACTTTTTGACAAACTTTTCATTTGTTTTTCAGGTATTACATGAACATTTCCTCCTCCTCTTCCCAACTACTGTAAAGATAGATGTGACTAAGGATAGTGACAATCATGCTTTTAAAACATTTGCAAACTTGAAATAATGTTCACTCCCAGCAGTATTTAGATCTAAAGAAGTCTGATTAAGATTTTCAAAAAGAAAGTGATTGACATTAATATCAAATCTACAAAGAGTATTTTATTAACGCTAACACTAACGCAAACTTTTCATTTGCTTTTCGGGATAGTGTACAAGGGGTCCACTACAACAATTCTCAAGCAACCGTTCACCCATTTGCTGCCTATTTCTCGCAGCAAGGAACGATTGTTCCATTAAATGGTGTTATCGTTTCGGATACCTTGGATCACAACACAGCAACCTTTTACGCTCTCCAGAAGAAATTCATAGAATTCCTTAAATCTCAGCTGACTAAGCTGACAAAAATTTATTAGTCCTCTGACGGTGCGGGTTCACAGTACAAAAATAGGTTTAACATCTTGAATTTACTGTACCATCGAGAACACTTTGGCGTTCCAGCTGAATGGCACTTTTTTGCAACGGCATACGGTAAAGGTCCAAGCAATGGATTAGGTGGAACTCTAAAGCGATTGGCGACGAGAGCTAGTCTTCAAGGAACTACCAAACAAACTCCAAATGATGATGATTGGGCACGCTGTAATTGCAACTTGAATGTGAAGTTTGTGGCATCACGGCAGTGCAAGAAGTAAAAAAAACATTTGGCAGTCAGATTTGCTAATGCTTGATGACACTGTTTTTATGAAGAGTATTTCGAGCTCAGAAACGGGTACAATTTTTTATCTGATTTTGAAAAAACCTTAAAAATTCAACACGTACTGCAAAGGCAAAACGCAGAATGAAATAAATTTGATATATATTTTATTTTAAGTGGAATTTGTTAATTAGATGTGAAATATAAAATTGCACTTTTATTTGTAACTAGCTGACCCGGCAAACCTCGTACCGTAAGTTCGTACGTTTTTTTTAACCCGATGCAGCCAAAAAAGAACAGATTAAATTAATAGGAAATCTGTAAACCTGTTCTTGAGTTAAATCGTGACATACCGTTCCATGTCATTTTTAATGTTTTAGAAAGATAGATAGATAGCTTGATGATTCGGTTGACAAAAAAAAATGAATCCTAGCATGAATATCTGTTTTGAAAAATAATCACAAATAAAACGTAAGTTGGCAACACTGAAGGTTTTTCTCGAATTGGAATCTGGCAATAAATAATTGCTAGCACAATCACCTATTGTGATTGTTATTAGACCCATTTTCAGAAAACACTTTGAATATGGTAACACTATTTTTGAATTTTAATGCATTGAATATAAAACATGAAATGTTTAAAAATCAATATCTCCATGACGGAGCAAATTGTTTTGTATCAATAAGTGTTTCTTATGTAAAAAAAAAATCTGCTAAACACATTGGAGCCATAAAAATTGAAAAAAAAGTGGGGGCATTTTGAGAAAAACGCAATTTAATATTTCAACCACAAAACTAAGAATGTTGGCAACACTTTTAAAGATATAAAAAAAAATTATTTGGTTTCCTTTAAGACAAATATTTAACATTGTTTGTAGCTCTTTTATTCATCGAGATATTCAATAAACAGTATATTGACTTTTCAAAAATCTCAAAAAAAATGGGGGCAGCCCATGGGCCGAGGGGTTTACCGATTGGTCTAAAACTTTGGATTTTTTATTAATAGCCTAGAACAAGTATATCAGCCCAAATCACACTAAGAAATTATTAATTTTACACGTGACGTAATTCATGTTTGAAAAAAGTCGGGTACCGTAAGGAAAGATTCCATGTAAAATTATGTCTACTGTGTTGATTGATTGTATTTTCTCATCTCTTTCAACGTATTCATATATGATAAAGATCGCGTGCATGTGTCGGTCCCAGGAGACAGAAATTTACATGACATTTTGGTAATGTTGCTGTCTTCGTATCGCGTTAGGCTGCATGAACTCAACTCACACTATGAGTTTGGAGGTATTAGCAGGAATTCTTCCTTTTTCAGATCATTTTGTGGAGCTATCGTTCCGGTTCCTCATCCGCTGTGAGGTGCTTAATCCATTGGTATTTGGAAATTTTGAAAAGCTAATCGAACTAAATCGTCAAACTGACACTGTACTATTGGTACATGACTCTGGAAGTGAGCCCTTCATCGAGTGATCTTAATTGTGATTACTTCCAAGAATTCTCTAGTTCTACTGTAGCTTTAACTCTAATCATGAAACTCGTGGACTACCAGACCCTCTCCGTTCGGAGTACATTCCATCAATGTTTGCAAGTAAGTTTAGCCATATCAGATATGACAGTAAGTTTTACACCGACGGGTCAAAACAAATGATTTCACTGGATTTGGTGTTTTTAAAGGGCGATACGGTCAAAATTTGGTCAAGATCACCTTGACATATTTCTTTCAATTTTGCATTTAAAAAACCTGAACACCCCTCATTTTGAAGGTGTGTGTGTGTGTAGAATGTTGCTCCTATTTTGATTTTGGAATTCACTCTTGAGTTGTCAAAATGCCGTCCAAGCAAGAAGAGCAGCGTATCAAAATTTTGCTCGCGCATCGCGAAAATCCGAACTACTCGCACGCAAAAGGTGGCAAAATCGCTAAAAGTTGCCAAATCAACCGTTACAAATGTAATTAAAGTGTTTGAGGAACGTTTGTCGACAGCCAGGAAGTCTGGATCGGGGGGAAATCGAAAACCGGAAGCCGCTGAGACGACAAAGAGAGTTGCCGGTAGTTTCAAGCGAAACCCTAACCTATCTCTCCGAGATGCCGCAAATAAGCTGGGTGTATCGTCTACAACCGTGCATCGAGCCAAAAAACGAGCCGGACTATCAGAAGGTAGTGACTCCAAATCGCGATGATAAACAAAATACGACGGCCAAAGCGCGATCCCGGAGGCTGTACACGACGATGCTGACGAAGTTTGACTGCGTGGTAATGGACGACGAAACCTACGTCAAAGCCGACTACAAGCAGCTTCCGGGACAGGAGTTTTATACGGCAAAAGGAAGGGAAAGGTAGCAGATATTTTCAAGCACACGAAACTGTCAAAGTTCGCAAAGAAATATCTGGTTTGGCAAGCCATCTGTACCTGTGACTTGAAAAGCAGCATTTTCATAGCTTCCGGGACAGTCAACCAAGAAATTTACGTGAAAGAGTGTTTGAATAAACGTCTGCTGCCTTTCCTGAAGAAACACGGTTGTTCCGTACTGTTTTGGCCGGATTTGGCATCTTGCCATTACGGTAAAAAGGCCATGGAGTGGTACGCCGCCAACAACGTGCAGGTGGTTCCCAAGGACAAGAACCCTCCCAACACGCCAGAGCTCCGCCCAATTGAGAAATACTGGGCTATTGTCAAGCGGAACCTAAAGAAGACCAAAAAAACTGCTAAGGACGAGCAGCAGTTCAAGGCAAACTGGCTTTCTGCGGCGAAGAAGGTGGACAAGGTGGCAGTACAAAATCTGATGGCAGGGGTCAAGCGTAAGGCCCGGCAATTCGGATTTGGAAAAGCGGAAGCCTAACTGAATATTTTTCCTGAATTTTTATACTAATTGAACTTGAAAAAGAAATTTAATTTGATTTTTAAATAAACGATTTCACCGATTTACACGCGTTTCCCTTGACCAAATTTTGACCGTATCACCTTTAGATCAAAGGTTTCCACGCAAACTAATGGGAACTGTCACGCTCAATTATTCCGTAAGTGAAGGTGAAATTTTATTCCATGCAGATCAAAATTGCGCTTGATAATATTGAACAAAATTCCGTAACCTATATACTTTTTAGGTCTATACTGGCCTGTAGATGCTGAGGGGGTCTTTCAAACAAATGAAACATAAATTTGAACCAAACATGAGAATTATCCATGCAACTAAAACAAAAAAAACGGGAATATCTCGGGTAAACAGAATGTTATGATAGAAGGTTAATCCCTTCGTAATCAAGAATGTAGAATGCTTGAGCTACTATCAGTGCTACATTATGCACCAGAAGTTAATCTAAGGTTATGCGAAAAAAAATACGTACAAACTGAAAAAATACGCATTCGTTTGAAGATATGTGTTTTGTCTACGAAATGCTTCTACACAGAAAGAAAAACCGGTTGAATTTACCGATCCAGGTTTAAATTAAAGACACAAACTTTCGGTTTTTTTGCTGAAATTACAGACATTAGCAAACGAAAATATGATTACCAAATTCATTCTGAAAAAAAAAACATAAGAGCGCCAGTTCAATTAATTTTTTATTAATTAAGTGCGTAGCAAGACTCTCCAGGTTCAGCTAGTAGAACTATGCAATATCATAGTGAACTGTAGCATAGATTTCCACAGCGCCATGTGGCGGCACCTTTAGTTAAGTGGTTCTCAAAAGATATCATAATTTCCATTTTTAATGCCAATTTGTGAAGAAAACTGCAAATCGCATAGTGGTCAAAAATACGATATTCGGTGGTTTCGGAACCCAAGCTGGCATGGAACTCTGGAACTGGCATGGAGCTCTGGGTCTAAAAATCTCTGTCGACCAGTGTTATCGAATCAAATAGAGTTTTTCAATTTCAACGACAGTATGAGCCTTCAGATACTTGCATGTAACTAACTGGTTCTCACCATGCTTGCATGCGGAATTTCATTTGCAACATTCATTAAGCGGATCCTTAGTTTAGGCATCCTGTTGTAATATTTCTGTTACTTCCGCCAGCCACTAGTGCGTAAGAGTGTTTTCCATAAGGCTAATTACAAAAATTTGAACACGTTAAGCAAATCAACTGTTTCGTTGCTACCGGAAAACTAAAGAAAGTGCCATTCAACCTGACAAAATGACATACTCATGCACTGCTATAATTAACACGTACCCAACGGATGAAGGGTATGTTATATCTTCGAATGCTTCATTCATAGTGACAAATCCCTTCGCCATACGAAGAGATCAGTCTGTCCATACCGCCATGGAAAAAGTTCCAAATATCCACTCCAGTACACACACTCACGACAATCCGTTGGAACAGGATTTGCAATGTTATCGCCTGGGCTCGAAGTTCATCCACGTATCATGCAGGTAGCACCCAGCCAAGCGGATTTTCTACTCACTCTCCTTCATCGACTCCCATCGAGCTTTGAAAAGAAGGTGGTGCTCCCACCCTGCCTGAGGTGTTATTCGAAAAATAAGCCTTTCAGAGCAATAAAATAGATTTCTTTGTCGATCGAAGGAGCGAAACTTTCCATGGCAACGAACAAAAAAAATGCACGGAAAACGAAAGTGACTTAAAACCAACTTGAATTCGTTCCGATTCTATAGAAAGTGGATCTGCTAACATTGTGTTTCATCGCTTGTGTGGGACACGAGCTTCACTCTCATGTTGGATGATTGATTGAATTTTTCCGAATACCAACGCAGTTCTTTGAAAATTGCTACACATAGGTTTTTCATACCTTGAAAAAATAGAGGCAATAATAGTTGCATTCCTTCAGCATAAAGTTGTCTACATCTCGGTTTCATTAAAAAATAATTGAAATTCATCCAACATTCCATTCAACGGTGACAGACTTTGATGTCACCCATGGAATCGTTGTGCGTACACTGAGGCATGGTGACTAGCCGTGGTGGCGGAACAATGTGGCACGCCATCCCGGTTACGGAAAAACAAATTATTTTATTCCGTGCCACTGAGTCACGTACCGAAGCCTTTTTTCCCACTATTTGCCACGCTATAATCCAACCACTCGGAATGACTATAAAGAATGTCGCGTGAAATCTCTGCTCACAACTCGTACTCGGACGCTCGCGGCTTGGCTACAGGTGAAGCACCCCTTTCGAAAGGAAGATAAACTTTTTCCATTCTTCTATCTGTCTATCGGGAAAACCTCACTCCACCAGGGTAGCAGGCTGACTGTCACCGAACAATCATCAGGCCGTTAGCGTTTCTTACTGGAATTGAACCGAATGTATCGGGAAGCGCAAGTCCTCTTTATTTTCCCTCAACAATTGAATCGATGGGATGCGATGTTCGTTCGATGGGAAAAGTTTTCATTATTCCATTTTTCTATTCGTTTATCTCTCGGTGGGGACAAGTTTTTTTAAATTTCTTCCCGATTCCCCCCTTGCATCACGAGATGATCAGCGCCCTGTTTGAAACCGAAACAGATTGCTCGTTCAAGGGCGGGCGATGGAGTTTGGGAACAATTTCGGAGTTCTCGACACTGACAACTGCAGTCTTATTCTTGGCAACTTTCGGAAAGCATTTTCGTTGCGATATTCAATGGGGATTGAAACAATATTTCGAAGTATGCTTCGGGATTTTTCCTCCAAATCTTGTTGCAATGAGGTAAGTAAATATGTGGGATTGGATGGACATACAGGCATGGTTTCATGCTTATTCAATGTGAGAACAAAGTTTGGTGTGAAATTCAAATAACATTTTCTGTCCCCTCTAAAATTTCACGGAAACTTTAATATTAAGAAAAAAAAAACGGTTAAACTACAGCTGTCAACCAATTTGTACCAGAGAGAAAGATTGCTATGCCACCGAGAGAAACTCTTCCTGACGCAGGCCTCATCCCTATGGCGCTGAAGAGGCTTTCCAATCTTTTCCAGGAATTTCAGAAGGCTTGCTCCCGTTCCGAGCGCACGCGAACGGCACCCTACTACTTTTTGCTTGCTGCTTGTTTCTTCGAAAAATGTTTGCTCATTCATACCGCGATCGTCTGACAACAAACCTATTAAATGACCGGTATCGCATGGCATATCGAGAAGAACTCCCGGAACAGCTTCCGTCTCTCGCCTTTCTGCATACGAAAGCGCTGTTCCCCAGCATCCATAGACACGAAATAAAACCCGAGCAGATTCCACGCGAAATCGGTAAATGACAGAGCTTTAGTATTTTTTAGATTTGGCCAAAACTTTGCATACATTTTTCGGAATTACGGTATAAGTGTTTTGGCTTGAGGAACGGAATCATTTGATACGAGAATAACTTTTGAGAAGGGCTTATGTGTGTTTGCGATACAATAGTTTTAGAGAAGCAAAGAGGATCGCAGCCAAGCCGTGCTAGGAAACTGATGTGTTTTTTGCTGCGTCTTTTTCGCGGAAAATAAAATCAAAAACATATTCGTAATTCAACTTAAACGAACAGTGAAATCATAAAATATCCACGTGTTTTGTGTAAATTGTAGTGAATTTAATCGATTCCCTCGCTAAATTTGTGATGATCGGCTGTAATGATGTAAAAATATTTGCCGATAAGCGGAGTACTACGTCTGTAGAGACATAAATGCATCCTAGCATCACAGGGAAGCCGTCCAAATGAACACTGTAAATCAACAGCAATTTCGGGTGGATCTAT
>JASCZW010013652.1:0-24954 GCA_034211315.2 Aedes japonicus | reverse complement strand
TTGGTTTAGAAAGTCGATAGTGATGACGTAAAGCACACAATATTTAATTTTCGATGGCATTGCCAAACTGCCAAACTTTCAAAGTTTCCAAAACATTCACAGAGTAAGAAGAAATATTAATACAATGAATATAAAGAATCTTATATTTTTTAGACGTCAATTAAGGGTGCCTACACTCTTAAAAATAATGAAAATTACAAAAACTGTTACACATAGAAGATTTTAAATTCGCGTCATGAAAAAAAAGCAAATCGCTTAATTCTCTATTAGACACAATACCAAGAATATTGGTTGCTACCTAAAAGTAAACATAATTTGATGTGAAATATTACCTCATAATGCAATATCACATCAAGAGGTAAAAAAAAGTCATGCGGATTCAATTTTATGGACTAAAACATTGAAATTTACTCGACCGTGAACTGTAAAATAACCTTTAACCCAATTGTGTCTAATCTTTAACCCAATTGTTTGCCTTCTACTGCCACACAGAAAAAATAATTATTTTTAACAAGCACGTAAAATTTCCCGTCGTGTAATTCCAAGCCAAAGGAGCGTAAACAACGATATTGTTTGCAATCTTTCATACAACTGGCTAGATTCAGGCGTTATCTGGTTGGTTTGGTGTCCGGGGGCCATGGCCAATAACGTTACATTAATTTTCCAGTCGATTGCTTCTTGGTGAAATAAAATCGAATAATATTTCATGACGTTAGAGCACTACAAAGTTGATCCAAAATTTGCCTGTCCCGATCATTTTGTCTATCCTCTGTACATATCTGTCGAAGAAATCGCGGCCATCGTGGATAACATCCCGCAACGTTTGAAGGCGTGCATCCCAGGCGTGCATCCCAGGAATGCTAGATTTGGCAAAAAATAATGGGATATCTATCTTTCGACTGCCGACTTCGTTGTGCCGATCGTCGATAAGTGTGGACGCGTTTTTAATTTGCTGCCGGTTCCGTGCGCGTATTCGATTATATTTATTTTAATTGACTCAATTGATTTTTGTTGACTCAGTAGTTTTACCTTTGCATACGCAATGAACTGTGAAATTTGTACTTTTGACACTTCCATCGATTCGGTAATGTGGACGTGTGCCGGTTGTCCACGTAAATTTCACGCTGCCTGCATTGGAGTGACCGTTCAACGTGGTTCGCTACGAAGGAGAGACAAAAACCTGGTGGATGTGAATTCCTATGTACTACCATGCTGCGACTCGTGCCAGGAGCTGTTACAGGCTAAGCTTGACTTCAATGGGCTGGTTGAGCAACAGAAACGCCTTGAAAAACAGCTTCATGACAATACAGAGGTGATGCACCGGCTCGCATCCCAACACAAGCCTGACGCCGTTCATGAAGCGTTTGAAAGCATGGAAAAAGGACTCGAAACTCTGCTCACTAGTATAAAAAATGAGCTTTCCGCGATCAACAAAAGTAGTAGTTTAGCTGGTAGCGTTGTTGCGATAAAAAATCACGTCACATCTCTATTTGATACAGCGATGTCAGCTACAAAAGATAATATGCATTCTACATTGAAAGTGGTGACGTCAGATTTATCAACTGACCTACGCAACATCAATAATGAAATTAGCCTGCTCAATCAGCAATCCATTGAATTAGCAGCTAATTGTACAATGAACACAAATGCGATGTTGGGTATTGATATTCTTGACGAACTCAAGACTCTATCGGCAAACATTTGTGCAAGTCATAATATAGAATCACCGTTATCGACACCTGACCCATGCTCCAGTTTAGCAGCAGAATTAAATTACAAAAAAGATGCCGTCGACTCAGGGTGGCGTTTTCTGGGCACAAGAAAAGTTTGGATGGCAGACTGGTCGCAATACGATGCTCGTAAATTACATCGCCTGAATCAGCAAAAAATGGCCGATAAAGCTCGGAAGCGGAAGAAGCAGAACAAAAACCAAAATATTCAAAATAACAATGCCACTCATCATGTACAAAATCATCGTAGAAACACTATCCATACCAACCCTAATAATAATAATAATAATAATAATAATAATAATAATAATAATAATAACAACAACATCAACAATTACAACCATTTACCATCAGACCGTGTGCTTCTTGCTGCTGCGAAGCACCAATTCTCCAGGCCACCACTCAGCCACCGACCAATTTACTTCCAGAGTGGTGGGATACAAAATCCGTACCCGGCAAGTGATGCATCACCACTCTATTCCACACCTACCGTTCCAACGAGCTCGTTCAACTTCATGACTCCTGGGACTTCATCTATCGCATTATGCAGTTCATCAGCTGTTCCAGTAACTTCCGTTCCAGGGCACTCACCGGTGCCAACAACTTCAACTGCACCTTGTCAGATGTGTACATGCAGGCATTCGTGTTTCACCAAAAATTGACGGACCCTTTGGAGGACAACAATCTAGCAGAAAATGGGAAATATAATACTATCTCAGACTTGACGTCTGTTCGCAATCAAACCGACTCGTCTCAACACGAGTTTTCTGTATTAACGACGCCAGACTTACCTGAAGTCAATAATAGTAAGAGTATCATAGATTATGAATGTGAACAAATTGCATCCAGTAAGTTCAAGGATTTTGATCATGATAATAATTTGACGGCATCTCTAGATCAAAGAGGGGTAATTAGATCATTAATTAGATTTGACGAACTACCATCAATTTCTTCAGAAACACTTGCTACTGAAATTCTGGTTTATTGTCAGAATTTTAATCGCATGAAAAGTGCGTCAAAAATGAACGAAATTCATAAGAATATACTGAGTTCATCTTTTTCGGTAATTTTAGGTACTGAAACAAGTTGGAATGAAAGTGTGAAAAGTGAGGAAGTTTTTGGTAGTGATTATAATGTTTTCAGAAATGATCGTGATTTAGTTTTAACCCAAAGAAGGTCAGGTGGTGGAGTTCTTATTGCAATTTCCGCAAAATTGAATGCGGAACTTCTTGTTTCGCCAAAATTTAAAGAATTCGAGCATGTATGGGTAAAAACCTATATCGATGGTGAAACTCATATTTTTGTCTACAGTTTATTTTCCACCAGATCAAGCTTGCAAGTCAACGTATGAAATCTTCTTTCAAGCAGCAGAAGAAATCGTATCAACCTTTCCCCCGAATTTAAAGTTCATATCTATGGTGATTTCAATCAACGCAATGCAGATTTTATTCCCGATTTCGAAAATGAGAGTATTCTACTTCCAGTCGTTGGGGACAATGAAACTTTGCAATTTATTTTTGAGAAAATGGCATTTTTAGGACTAAACCAAATAAATCATGTCAAAAATTTACAAAACTGTTACTTAGATTTTTTATTAACAAACACACATGAAGATTTCTGCGTTAGTGAATCTCTCTCTCCTTTATGGAAAAATGAAGCTTTTCACACAGCAATCGAGTATTCTGTGTTTGTGCGTAAGAACCACAACTCAACGACTGTGATTACGAGGATATATTTGATTACAAGAAAGCTAATTATGACAACATTAAGTTCAAACTGAGTAGAGCGAATTGGCAATCCATTTTAAAGGATCAAGAAAATCTTGAAAGTGCAGTAGAGGTCTTTTATAAATTATTGATGGAAATAATTCAAGAGGAAGTTCCACTCACGAGGAGACGACGAAATTATTGCTCTAAAAATCCAATTTGGTTCAACAAGCATATAATTAATTTAAAAATCGGAAGCAGAAGGCTCACAAAATCTACAGAAAACAAAATAATCAAATTAATTTGGAAAAATATTTGAATATTTGCGACCAACTTAATATAGCTATTTCTTCTGCACAAACTGAGTATAACATAAAAACTGAAAAAGAAATTAAGTCATGTCCAAAAAACTTCTTCACTTACGTCAAGACCAAGTTAAAATCGTGTAGCTTTCCCTCAAAAATGACTTTGGACGAAAAAGAAGGAGATAATTCAGAGGATATCTGTAACCTCTTTGCAACATTTTTCCAAGAAACATATTGTAATTTTTCTGACAAAGACCGTGACTTTGAATACTTTTCATACTTTCCTGATTTTTCAAGTAATGTAGGTATCAGTCAAATTAATGTGCAAGATATTTTGAAAGGTTTAAAAGATTTAGACGCAAGTAAAGGTTCAGGACCAGATGGAATCCCACCAGTATTTATGAAAAATTTAGCAACTGAACTCACATCCCCTTATTCTGGCTGTTCAATATGTCACTTGAATCGGGAAAATTTCCAAATGAATGGAAAAAGTCTTTTTAGTACCCATCTACAAATCAGGTAAAAAATCAGATATCAGAAATTACCGTGGGATTGTCATTATCTCGTGTATTCCTAAACTTTTCGAATCAATTATTAACAAAAATATGTTTAGTCAAATGAAGCATATAGTGACGACTGCACAGCACGGTTTTTTCAAAGGCCGTTCAACTACTACAAACCTATTAGAATTTGTAAATTATTCAGTAACTGCAATGGACAGTGGTAATCACGTAGAAGCTCTTTACACCGACTTCAGCAAAGCGTTTGATAGAATTGATATTCCTATGTTGATTTTCAAGCTTGAAAAAATTGGAATTGATATGAGACTCCTCAAATGGATTGAGTCGTACTTAACTGACCGCCAGCAAATAGTACGATTCAATGAGAAAACTTCAAATACAATCCATGTCACCTCGGGAGTTCCCCAAGGCTCTCATTTAGGTCCTCTTCTTTTCATTTTATATGTTAACGATATTTCATTAATTTTAAAAAATCTCAAAGTTCTTATCTATGCCGATGACATGAAGCTATTCTTAGAAGTCAGTAATGAAGATGATATGTATGTTTTTCAGAATGAAATACAAGTTTTTCATAAGTGGTGTTGTAAAAGTCTATTAAAACTAAATGTTAAAAAATGTAATCACATAACTTACAGCAGAAAACATAGTACACCTAGTGTTGCAATTGTATTAGGTAATCAACATGTTGAAAAATGTGATCGAATAAGAGATTTAGGAATTATTTTAGACTCTAAATTAACATTTGTGGATCACTACAACACAATAGTTCATAAAGCAAGCAATATGTTAAATTTTTATAAAACGTTTCAGCTATCATTTTCAAGATCCTTATACAATTAAAACACTTTATATTGCATATGTAAGGTCTATATTAGAATATTGTAGCGTTGTTTGGTCACCTTATATGAAAAAACATCAAGAACGAATAGAGTCAGTCCAAAAGCAGTTTTTATTATATGCCCTACGTAAGTTAGGATGGACGGTGTTCCCTCTTCCATCATATGGAGCACGTTGCATGCTTATCAACATTCAAACCTTGAAAGATCGTCGGGAATATGCTATGGTTTCATTCGTAAATGACATCATTTCGCAACGTATTGACTCAAGTGATATATTATCAAAATTAAATTTTTATGCTCCTACTCGACAATTACGCAACAGAAATTTATTCGTGTTGGACCGTCATCGTACAAACTATGCTAAATTTGGACCGCTAAATCAGATAAAAGCCACGTACAATCAGCATTGTGAAATGATTGATCTAAATATGCCTAAGACAATATTAAAAAAATATTTCCAAAATCTGCGAAATCATAGAATGTAAGCTAAAATGTAAATGATATTATGTAGTCTACTTGTGATTGACGAATGAATAAATAAATAAATTTAAAATAAACTGAATCTTGCCTTCTTATTCTTCTTTTTAGCATTTCAAGCTTATTGCTTTCACAATTGGCTTATTGCTTGCTCTCAACTATGCACTTCCACAGTTATTAATTGTGAGCTTTCGATGCCAGGTATCATTTTTGCATTAGTATGATTGTGTGGCAAGTACAATCATAATCTGAATCTAGCCTGTTGTACGAATAATTGCAAACATTGTTGCATAGCGCAGGAAAGATTGCAAACAATTCTGTTGTTTACGCCTACTTTGGCTTGATATTAAACGAGGGGAGATTTTACGTGCCTGTTAACATTCATATTTTTTTTCTGCATGCAAAGTAACATAATAAATCATGAAAGGCTCTGAAACCTTTCATGCATTGCGAATAATATTGTATACAAAAACTCGTCATTCATACAACTATTTCATGCAAGTTGCTGCTTTGTTTGAGAGAAAATACGACTTCACATGCTCTGATTTTCACATCAAAATGAAATTTTGAGAATAAATCTGTGTAGATTCTACACTGTCGTGATGAATTCCGAAATGTTTCCTTATTATGTTCATCGAGACATGTGTTTCATGAAGCCATCCCAGGTAAAAAATAAGTATTGATATATGCACTATTTCTGCATCGTACTTGCATTTACGATTCTTTTTGCTGTACATTGACAGCCTGAATGCATAGCTGTACGTAGCATACGCAAAGCTACCGTAATGTTAGCTGTCTGATTTAGTTTTTTTATGCTTGATATATTATTAGAATAACGCGCTGAAAATGCTTAGCTAAAATTGTTCACAAATTGAAAATTGACCGAATTTTCGAAGCATTTCATCATCTTCGGTTACTCCTGCATCAAGACTACAATAGTCCTCACTTTGGTGATCGAATAGTCTTAATGCAAATTCTGCAGGCCATCTGTAAACATTTGTAAACAACAGCACCCTTAACTAAGCATTTTCAGTGCGTTATTCTAATAATATATCAAGCAACAAAAATGCAGATATCAGATAGCTAACATTACAGACAGCTAATGTACAGAATCTTAAAAGCAAGTATGATGCAGGATTAGTGCATATTTCAATGCTTATTTCTAGACAAAACCGTCAAAAGGTCGAAAGTAACAATTGTTAACAATGACCTAAACGTAAATTTTCTGGAAATGCCAAATTGTTATCATATATATCCACTACCGACGGGAAGGTATTTATTTCTGGTTCAATTTTGTTTGAGAGAGCAAGCATATCCCCGAAAAATACGCTAAATTTCATTGCTTACAAATGTTACTCTCGACCGCTTAACTATTTTGTCTAGATTTGTTACTTGGGGACATAGAAGTTTATAATAGGCAAATATTAAAACCGTTCCCTTACTTACCTTACCAATCAGGCTTAGGCCGCACAGTGGGGAATCGCTGGTCATTAATCCAAAATACGAAATTCACGTTGACATCTTTTTTATATTTTCCCTGTAATAATACACTATTGAAATTTTTAAATCCAAATTCTTGAAGTGATTGGACAGAATTTGAGGTCTGTGCGATTTTTTAAAGTATGTCACCTATGTGTTTTTTGTGATTTTTTAATAAGATTATAAAAATTATATAATTCGCTAGAGCTCTATCATTGACTTGAATCAAGATGGTGTTAAAGAGAAAGTTCCTTGAAATGGAGTACAAAACAAATCTGCATCATTTTTTTTTGAATACTATAAACGTTTTGTAAAATTTGAATTTAAACGAAAAAGGTGTGATTTTTTTGTGAAGAACATGCTACAAAACTTTGAAGCCCGGTTTCGCCCGGGTTGGATTTAGTTGTAAATATTAGTTTAAAATGTTAGCTTTCAAATGGACATAGTCTTATGTAGCGCAGACTTGCGCAGAGTATTGAAATTTTTCAAAGAAAAGATAGCGTTTTTGGCCATTTGCACCTTTTTTGAATACTTTACAAGATTTATCTCTTCTGCGAGCGCTTTAAGCATATCATATTCAATTGCTTCATCATATCAACAATATGATCATATCAACAATAGCATATTGTCACTATGCACTACTCTTCAAGCTTGTCAACAAACTGTGGCATGACCGATGATTTTGTTTTTGTGTGAAGATTGAACAAACTGATCGCTATTCTTCGTCATCTCATCTCTTCTTATTCATCTCTGTTCCTTATTACCACAGAGAACAGACATCCAAGCTGGAGTGCCCACCGTGTGTAAATTTCTGTAACTACCATTTTAAAATTACAGCTCATATCCGTTAGTTTTGGTGCATCGTATGTTGATGGCGCCACTTGCCCACCTCGAGGTTTGATAGCCTGTCAATTTTAGTTTGGTGAAACCTAGACTAGGCGGCGCAATTTTTCCAACGGTTTGATTTTAAAAGTTTACACAGTAAATTGGGGAAAAAATGTTCGACCCTGGATGTCTGTTCTCTGTGTTATTACTAAGCAACTGAAAGAGCGTTCTGTTAGCATCAAATCTATATTTTGTATCTGGCTGATACTGACTATATTCAGTGTCATACTGTATTATTGAAGTGCTTGTGGTACCCAAAATAATTGTGGATATAGAAAGTGAAATTGAAAGTAAGTTAAAATGGTTATTTCCCCATAATTGACAGTCGTGGATTAATTTTTTGAAATACATGTTATGGTCTGGCTAAACTATTTCTGATAAACACTGCTTTTTATGATTTTAAAGGAAACGGATTAAAATAAATAAAACAGATATAAACTTCAAGGGTCGCTAGAAAAGATGAAGGCAGAAGCGAATAACTGTTTTGCGTTGAATAAGGAGTTCGATAGTTTTTGGAAATCATTCAATAAGAAATTTCAGCACTCGCAAAGTAAGCGTAACCGATTTGTGTTGCTGTTATGTTGTCTCTTATAAATAACACTTTTTTTTCTTACTGCAAAAAAATGCTAATGATATAGAAATGTGTGTTTAATCATGAAAATATAGAAGAAAAAACAATAAGTGAAGAAAAGATTTAAATTTTTATTTGTATTGCCGTGTTATATAAAATAAAAAATACTAAATTCTTCGCACACTATGAAAACATACAGAATATGGTTTTAAAGGAGTTTCTTTGATTTTTGGTGCTCATATTCATGAAACTGTTTAAAAATTACTGATTTTTTTTAATGATAAAATTAAACAGATTGCTAATAAGGCAGAAAACAGTTGTTTGGGTCCATTTAAATATTATATAACACCAGAGATGGTGTAAACAAATCTGACATCACCTAACGCGCCATATTTTATGAAAAATATATGGGATTATCAAAGCGCTTTTGAAAAGCAAAATTTTTGTGTTACGTAATATTTGAGCGCGTCCTAATAAAAAAGCAACCTCATTTTTGGATTCAGCGACCCAAAATTAGTTAAGAAACACGTGTTTTTATTGATTTGGAGACATTTTTATGCATGACCAGCTTTTGTATGGAGTCGCCCCACTGTGGGCCGGCTGTACACAGAAGTTGTCTCCATTCTCTTCGGTCCATGGCTGTTACTCGCCAGCCGAGGAGGGTCCGCAGGTCGCCTTTCTACTTGATCGATCCACCATGCCGGTTGCGCTCCTCTTCTTCTTATACATGTCAGTTTGTTTTCGAGAATCATTTTCACAGGGCTGTCGTCCGACATTCTTACGACGTTCCCAGCCCATCGTAGTCGACCGATTTTTGCGATGTGTGCGATGAGAGGTTCTCCCAGCAACTGGAGCAATTCGTGGTTCATTCGCCGCCTCCACGTTCCGTCATCAATCTGCACTCCACCGTAGATTGTACGCAGCACCTTCCTTTCAAATACTCCAAGGGCGCGTTGGTCCTCCACTAGCAATGTCTATGTTTCGTGGCCGTAGAGAACTACCGGTCTAATTAATGTCTTGTAGATGGTCAACTTTGTGGTTCGGCGAACTTTGTTCGATCTTAGCGTCCTTCGGAGTCCAAAGTAGACACGATTGCCAGTCATAATGCGCCTTTGTATTTCTCTGCTGGTGTCGTTTTCGACGGTCACCAATGAGCCCAGATACACGAATTCGTCTACCACCTCGATTTCATCACCGTCGATCTGAACTCGTGGTAGGAGGCTAACATTGTCTTCTCGTGAGCCTCTTCCCTTCATGTATTTTGTTTTTCGTTCCCATACGTTCCAAATAGGTTAAAGGAAAAAGACGCGGTATAAAAAAAGCATCTACGGCGAAGCAGCGAGTATCCCATCTTAGGAAATGCAAAAACTAGAGCGAATTTGAGTTTCCCCTTTCAAAAGGAAACATAGGGGGTCTAAACAGAAAGCATAAACGTCCATCTTCATCAGTACAGGATACGAAACAAAAAAAAAGGCAAAACAGAAAAATGAATAAAATCTATAATTGAAAATAGGTATTATATTTTTTTGCTTCTCATTTTCAATCAAGCCTTAAACTAGCATTCTAAATGCTAAACTCCCCAGCAGCAGAACAACATTTCAACTGCTGTCATCTAGCTGTTATTTGCAAACGTAACCAATTTATTCTTGAAATGAATGTTATATTGTCGACATAGACGTCTTCTTTTGGTGGGGTCCAGCATTTAATAAGCCGTATAGCGGGCCAAAATCTGCTGTTGAAAAGCATTTATGGTGATTATAATGCTCATATGCATTATATCGCTTGTCGTAAAGGCGTATAGGGCTACTTACGTGCTTTATTTAATGCTTATTGGTTACCTGGGACGTGTTCACCACTTGAATTTTAAGATTCTTTTCTTTCACATCTTGCACAACTTTACAGCGCTCTCTTTTGATCTACAACCAATTCGCGTTTTTTCAAAAAACGTCTTACAATTTTCTTTAACCATCAATAACATTTTTACTCAGGTCATTTTGGAAACATAGTCGTGATCCAAAATGAGGAACTTTTAAGTCAAAGTTGCATCTTTTAAAGAAAGGAAGAAGCCTGCCAAGCCTCAGCTAAACTGTAAAAAGCCAATCAGGATCAATAACTAATGATGCTTGGAATGCCTTTACTGGAAAGCTTGAGAAATGTGTAGCATTGTTAAATTTATTCTTCGCTGTATAGTGATGAAAGGTGATCCAGGAATTTATATCTGTAACTTTCATCAGATCGTTTTTGCTTTTCTTTGCAAATCTGTTTAAATTTTTTTCTCAACATTTTCATCTTTCATACCTTTGGACACAGTTCGAAAAAGAAGTGTGAATTTCTGTTCAATATCATGCACATAAAAGGAGTATCACAAAATTTACAAATTAACAATATTAAGTTGCTATAAAATTCTGGGCATTCCATACGTTGTCGATACTTTGGATGTTGCCTGCAATAGTTTGTCTTTGTTAGAACTATTTTATGCAAGTTACTGTTTTGTATGAAATGAATTACATTTTTTAATTTTCAGGTATTTACATCTCAATGGAAATTCTGATTTTTTCTGTATTGGGGTAAGTGGTGGGCCCATCATCATCATCGTTCAATTTAATTTAATAAAATATCAATTGTTTAAAAAAAAAACATTCTGATGGATTACAGGGAACGCTTTTGTTATCAAATTGCTGCCAAAACATTCCAAAACCACCACTGTATCGTAAAAAAAGAAGAAAAGTGCCGAAACAAAATCGGCAGTGCTTTGTGATCTTATATTTTAATTTTCTTCCTGGTTATTGTACCCTCTCCAAGATCATTGCTGTCACCTTTTTGTAGGTGCTAGGGCTAATATCATGCAAAAGGCCGTCATGGAAGACCAAGAACATTGTCAGCAGTTATAGTATCACACTTTGCTTTCTGTAAGTTGCCACGTCATAATACGTTTATTTGAAGGAACTGGAAGAGGTGTGATACTGGTGAGTTTGGCCGCAATTCACTCTTAGACGAAGCTTGGATCAATCTACAACAGCCTGATGTCTAATTATGTATACGACGAAGAGTGCACTTTTTATTTGCTTGACATTTTTCCGATCAAAATTTGGTCAAACAGTAATGTGTTTGAGTCGATCAAAGTTTTTACTGATAAGTCAAATTCTATTTCTTTTTCAAGTTCAGTTGATACAGAATACAGGAGAACTATTCAGCTAAGTTTCCTTTTGACCGAATGTGAATTGCCGGGTCTTACGTTTAACACCTGCCATAAGATTTTGGACAGACCACATTATTCGCCGCAGAACGCAAGTTTGCCTTGAACTGTTTCTCGCTCACAACAGCTTTTTCGAGTCTTTTTAAGGTTCCGCTTGACGATGCCCCAATATTGTTCGCTTGGACGGAGCTCTGGTGTGTTGGGAGGGTTCTTGTCCTTGGGCACCACCTGAAATTTGTTGGCAGCATACCACTCCATGGCTTTTTTCCGTAATGGCGAGATGCCAAATCCGGCCAAAATAGAACGGAACAATTGAGTCGCTTCAGGAAAGGCAGTAGACGTTTTTGTAGGCACTCGCTCATATAAATTTCCTGGTTGACGGATCCGGTCGCAATGTAAACGTTGTTGTTGAAGTCACAGGTACAGATGGCCTGCCACATCAGATATTTCTTCGCGAATTTTGACAGTTTAATGTGCTTGAAAATATCTGCCACCTTTTCCCCTCCGGTTGTCGTATAAAATGCCTGTTCAAGAAGCTGTGTAAAGTCTGCCTTGATGTTAGTTTCGTCGTGTACAATTTTTGCGATGGTGATTTTGTCGACGTGTTTTGTTTATCGTCGAGATGTGAAGTCACCACTTTCTTGAAAGTCGACAGTTCAACTCGTTGTTTGGATTTTCGCCATGCACGTGCAAAATTTTGATGCGTTGCTTTACTTACTTCGACGACATTTTGATAACTTAAGTGCTACTCTCAAAATCAAAATAAAGGCATGATGCTACACGCACACATCTAAAAAATGAGGGGTGTGCAAACATTTTTAATGCACGATGAAAAGAATTGCGTCAAGTTTATGTCGACCAAGTTTTGATCGAAGCACCCTTTAGAAGCGCATTTTACCAATAAAAGGGTCCAGTGACCACTGTGATATTGAGCACAATAAATTCGTTATTGTAATCAAGGCTGGTGATTTTCAGAGACGAACTAACAAGCTTACCATCATAATGAAATTATTTCAAAACTGCTGGTTTTATCTCCAGGGTGCACCCATTTTCAGAGTTCAGCATCGTCTTAAAAACTTCCTTATTTGCTTTACCTCCCTGAACGTATTAAGAATACACATCCCATCTTCCAATATGTGTATGAATTTTAATGACCATACCTATCGAAAGCAAAATCATGTTTGTTATTGCAACAAAGTGGTGACTCTACTCATCTGCTTTTGCAAGCAAGAAAAAAAACGTTAAATTGTTGCATTTTTTAGCACACAACACGCAAGCTCTCGGTAATTGTCTAATCTCCACTGATCATCATCCCCCGTCCATCCCAGAGGATAATTCTCCAACGACATAGCAATTCAGGTTCATGCAGTTACAAGCAGGCATCTTCGTGTGGACAATTGAAGCCCATCCAAAGTCTAGGCTTTCGTCATGGATATTTTCAAATTTGGCTGATTGCTCAATTATGATGCAGTTTTTACTGTTTTGTTTTGGTCAACCAACCTCGAGCAAGATGAAGAAGTACATTCCTCCTGACAAGACAAAGCTCCACGTGACAGGACTCTTCAAAATATTGAACAACAGAAGCCTCTTGTCAGCAGCAAACGAACGCGGGGTGAAAGGGAAGGAGGTGGTGATGATGATGATGTAGAAATACGAGGAATGGCTCGGAGCGGAAAAAGGAATAAGGTTGCAGTTTCTGCCTGTCTCTGCGTCGAAACGGTGGCGAAACGTGAGCTTCACAATCAATTAAATGTGATGCTTTGGCGGGTTTGCGGTTGGGTTTTATTGTTTTCCTGTGTTCGTTTCCAAAGACTCGACAATTTCCAGTTGACTTTGACTTCTACGACAGAAGTTCCCGGGAATGCATCCAGGGGCTTCAGAATCCTGATTCAGTCCGTGAGACACCTACCCCTTGCTGTGAGGTTTATTTCACGTCATCATCGGTGGCCGGGCGCACGCAGCTCTCACCCACCATCGGCCTTAACTAGCCTTCAAATATGTTAATTTGGTAAGCTTCTGGTTCTGACGCAGCATCCCACAGCATCCAAAGCGTCTTCGTCGTCGTCGTCGTGGTCGGAGCCATTTAGGGAGGTAGTCAAGTATAGAAAAATTTTAATTAGAATTTTCAGGTTCCGAGGATGCCACCCGCCGGGAGGATTCGAGCCCTGCCTTTTGGCAGTTTCTTCCATCCATCTGTGCATTCACGATCCAATAACGAAACACAATGACTGCCAGTGATGCGCGGATTTCGGATGATTGCGCGTTCACGGATCGCTGAGGCCACGGAGCTTGATCCAGATGGATGGAACAGTGGGAATTAGAGCGCGCAGTTTTGTGTTACTTTTTTTTTCGAACGAGTGTGGAATTGACCCCGAGGGGGGTGCTACCTCAATCGAAGATTTGACTAGTCATTTGGGAAGCCAGGAACTGCCTCCTGTACTGAACTTTTCTCCCGTGGCTTAGGAATGTCACTGAATAGCGATCGTTGGAATGTTAATTCGATTGATGAAATCGGAAGTTTCCAAAAGTTTATATCGGAACAGGATGTACCGTACTTACCTATAAAAGAACCACCCTCCCTACTTCCTCTATTCTCCCACGTAAATAAAATAGCTTCCAACGGAATACTTTATTCGGACCAGAAATTTCTTATAAAACCAAGGAAGCAGATAAGCCACATTGTTTGCTGATTTGAATTGCTTGATTTCATTTCATGACGGGTTTTGCTCCCCCCTTAAATCCACACGTCGAAAAAACCCCGGAATGGAACCTGACGTGCCCGGCCAACCCCGAACGCACATTCAGCACGACATGCATGCAGGCAGCCAGGTAGGTAAAGGTGCATTTCTCCCACTCGCCGGATCTTGATTTGGTCCTGCTCGGCTGGCCAATGTTTATCGAGCACCAACCGCCATTGCCCACCATTTGAGGGGTCTTTTGTGTTCAAAATAGTTTTTCCCCCATCTTCTGTTTTGTTTTTTTTTCGTCGCCTGCTTCGCAATTGGTGCACCCGTGCACCACTAATCTGCATCTAGTTACGAATGCAAGCCCACCCTGGATTTATGGTGATTGCAGTTCTGTGACGTGTTTGCCCCGTCGCGCAATTGCAGCTAGTGCATTGTGTGGCTCGTCGGCTTTGAACTCTCAAGTGCACATGTTTTCCCGTTTCCGTTCCGATATTTCATGCAAACAATGCCCTGCAGCTCGAGCCGCCGCCGATGGTTGCTGGTCGTGAACATTTAGAACAAAAGTTTTGCGATGCAATTTTCATGCGGCCTGACCCCATAAAATAGGTGCAAGTTACGGGTGGCTGTTTTTGCGAGTTTTTGAATGCAACGCCATCGCCGCCGCCGCCGTCGCCGCCGCCACTGCACTGGGTGGCATAATTCAAAGTGGTGCAGCAGTCGTTGGGTGGTTTTTGCGATATGTATGACTCGATCTAAATATGCACCGGAGTGGATTATGGCGGGAGAAATCGCATGGGATGAAGGGCTTTCCGAAGGAGTATATCTTTGGAAAATGGGACCGAACGGTACTTTCCGTGGTGCACTGGTTTGAAAAATGGCGTCGTCCATCGGGAATGATAGTTTTTGTTCGAACTTGAGATGGGGGGCTAATCACGGCTGGAAAAAGTCGTCAGGTTATGTTCAGCGATTGCAATTAAGTTCCGTGTTTGATTCTATAAATACTGAACTCCAACTACGGTGAGTGCGAGTCAATTAATTGAGCTGGGATTTACAGGATAACTTTGGTTGTTTGCTTTGATATGGAAGAATGACAATGGGCACAATTTTTTACAGAACATTATGTTGAAATTATGCTGTATGGTGTTCGAAATGAGATATATTGATTAATCCAGTGTAACAGCCTGTTTTATTTATGTAACATATTGAACTGAACAGGCTGACTCAAAATCTCAGAATGCACACAAATGAAGCGGTCATTATGCTTTACTCAAAAATCCATAGAAATATCTGCTCTGACAAGAATATATTAACATTGTTGCAAAAAAGTCGTGAGAATGAATTACCAAACATGTCTGGTCTTGAAATTTTTCCAAAAATATTCGGTTAGATCGTGTTACCAGAACAGCAAACACATTTATTTTCGTTCTATTTTTGTTTGATCAACATAATTTTTTTTTGGCTTGAAAATACTTTTTTTATGTGTGTATGTGTACAATCCAATGCCCACCGTCCGGCAGTGTTTTAATGGAAGAAACATGTTTGCAGTTAAGCAAACTGTAGTCGACACGACCAACATGGAAGGTGATAGCTCTGTTGAGTTTCAGTGATTCATTTCAGAATGCTTGGTTACTCACGTCCATTCCGAGGTCACTTTCACTTACAACAAGCCCCACATTAACACAATACAAACGTCAAATGGATATTAGTATTGTGCATACACTTCCATCGCCAAATCAAATTGTTTTGAGGATGGCACGTATTTAGCAGTATCGTTCAAATTTAGTAAAAATCAGATAGATCTCACCGGAAATTGTTGCTGATGTTCAGCTTAATTTTGACGGCGACCCTGCTAAAGGGTGCATTTCACATCATCCCTTTTGAATGAAACAGTACGAATACAATTAGTGCTTCGCGCACATGCAATACAATGAAAATCACGCGTAAAAGACAGATTTGAGAAGAAATTTAAGTTGCAAAAGCACCACCACTTTGCAACGAAAGGCAAAAAAAACCCTCATAGCTCTCCCTCTACACCACATGATCTGAAGCTACATGCCAGCCAATCATGCGCCCAGTCACGTTAGCTTCGCAGTCGAAGCAACGTCTGACTAGAAAATGGCCGTTTTCTAAAGACTGTATTCGATGAAATTTAGGCACACGCAATTGTTCGTAACTTTTTAGCGCGTGGGTAAAAATTATTGAAATTTTAACTGAATGTATTTCATTGTGTTGTGTCAATTGTGTAATGAGTTTCGTGAAGATCGGTCGAGTGATTTCAGTGATGGCTTCGAATGAAGAAATAGTGCGCCAACAAATTTTGGGCACTCACTTCGAAAACCCAAACGCTTCTCATAGTTGGATCGGAAAACAGCTCGGAATCGCACATTCAACCGTATCTCATGTAATCAAAACGTTCAAGGACCGCAAGGCAACCAAGCGGAAAAATTGTAGTGGCAAAAAACGTGGCACATCAAATCCGAAGAAGACCAGGATGGTATTGAACCGATTTAAGCGTTATCCCAACATTTCGATCAGAAATGTTGCGAAAAGGCGAAAGTTTCAGTTTGTTTTGTGCTGAAAACAATGAAACGTTCTGGATTACATGTGTACAAGGTCCAGAAGCCACCGAACTGGAGCGATAAACAGAACTCGGTGGCCAAAACTCGTGGAAGAAAACTGTACAGGGAGTGGCTCACAAAACCGTTCTGCATTGTGATGGACGATGAGACCTACATTAAAGCCGACACCAAACAAATGCCAGGACAGGAACACTACGTCGCCACCTCTAAGTTGGCCGTTCCGGAGGGTGTACGGGAGAAAAAACTCTCGAAATTCGCCAAAAAATTCTTTGTCTGGTAAGCGATCTGCGGATGTGGCAAAATGAGTCAGCCCTTCATCACCTCTGGGACCGTCAACGGACAAATCTACAAGGACGAATGCCTCCAAAACCGATTTCTGCCCTTCTTGAGATCTCACGATGGCCCGACACTGTTTTGGCCGGATTTGGCATTCTGCTACTATGCCCAGCCCGTCTTAGACTGGTACAAATAAAATAATGTAGTTTTTGTACCAAAAGACGTCAACCCTCCAAACACTCCGGAACTTCGCCCAATTGAAAAATTTTGGGCAATCATGAAGGCAAAGCTCATTAAAACTCCAAAACTTATAGAAAATAAACTTGAACTAAAGAAAGTGTGGTTAAAAGTAAGTAAGCAAGTCGGTTCTATCATTGCCCAAAATTTGATGAAAGGGGTCAAAGTAAAGGTGCGGGCGTTTGGGTTGGGAGAAGAGGTTCAATAAACCAATGATGTCAATACTTTACCATTTACTACTAAAGTACTACTTATTTCCAGAAACTTTGAAAAGAATCGGGCTCAAGGAAAATTTTTGGTGACCTATTTTGTTTGTCGAAATGTCATCGAATACAGTCTTTACGGCTTTTTAAAACTTAACACCGTTGTCAAACGGTGGGCTCTCTGCTTCACCGAAAGTCAATGTAGAACATTCAACAAGAAAGAGAAGGAAGTAAACTGTCTTAAAACCAAGTCCTTCATATTATTTTGCAAATGCTGTTATCTAGATTTTTGTGTTTGATTTGCGAAAAAAAATTGAAGGGCACGATTCAATATGGGGAGAGATAAATGTATCACTGTAGATGTATTATACAGTTCTAGTGACTTTTTCCATTAGGGCGGATCTAACATTGAGAGACTCTCTTTTATTGCTTTCTCTTTCATTCATATTCCACTCAGCTTTGCGTTTCTCATTCTATTACTTGTAGAGTAGGCTAGCCAACACTGTTGTGTTTCTATCTTTACTAAAGAATCCCTCGAAAGTTTTATAATATTTTATAAAAGAGTGAGAATGGAGAGAATCTGTCCTTGTTAGATTAACCCTACAGAAGAAGAGAAAGGGTTCCTAGTGTTGTGTTTTAGCAGCAATCGTAAAATAGTTTTTTAATCGGCAGACTTCTTGGATATTTAATAATGTACACGCAATTCAATCACACACCCTTGATCAATTGTTTCATCGTCAAATTTAACAGTGATTTCTTCAATATTTTGATTTCTTAAAATTACCATGTATGTTGTTCTAAGTATGTTCTGTTTAAATTTCAACAATTTACTAAGGAACAAAAAAACAGCATTCAAAAAGAAACGGCCCCATTAAGCCCTAATTAAGCAGCAACGAATAATACGGTAAGGCTTGTTTGCGACCAAATCGGGACAGATTAAATTTGGAATTAAACAAATTTGCTGTTAGTTCAATCCAAGATACTTTTTTAATTCAGTTTATTGTGAATAATTAGTCATCTTAAAACTAATTACAGTTAGTGAATTAGGCTGCATGAAGAAACTGCAAATTTTCGAGTTTACTCCAGCCAGGGTCTGTGCAGACTTCTTTGCAACGGATTTAGCTGCTTTTGTCCATGATTTTCGAAAGTTTCTCATAATTGTAGCTTGTTGTTTATATTAAGAGATTTCTCTCTTCACGAGAGCCCAATAGCGCTCGATAGGCCGCAACTCCGGGCAGTTGGGTGGATCCGCTTCTTTCGGTACAACATGGATACCATTCGCTTCACAACATTCCAAAACATCTTTGGCGTAGTGACAAGATGCCAAATCAGGCCAGAATAGCGAGGGAGCACCATGGCTGCGTAGGAATGGTAGCAATCACTTCTTAAGGTATTCTTCGCGGTATATTTCCTTGATTACCGTTCCGGCAGTGATGGAGCTTGGACTTACTAGACCACAGCTGCATATTGCCTGTCAAACCAAATATTTTTTGGGAAACTTGGCCTTACCGCGTTGATGAAGTATTTCCAGAAATATACGTATTTAGCGGTGTCCAGATTTTGTCGCGAACAAGCCCCATCAAAATAATATCAGAAAAAGATTTGGCTCGTCACATTTCATTAATGTTAAGAATGAATAGAATGGGCCCTAATACACTTCCTTATGGTAGGTCATGTCTGTTCTCCTAGCAGAGCTAGAATTTTTTTTAAATAATTTCAGTCAATTGAGTTCTGTGACTCTAATTTAAAATTATTCATGATCAAAGCCTGTAATCGTTCGCCTTAAAGTGCCTTCCAGAAGTGTCACTTTATAAGAAAACCATACACCTGTTTGCAGGGTTGCTTGGACTGAGACCTCCCGAGGGAAAGGGTTTTGGGTTCTAACAGGGAAAGAAAAGCACGATTGCTATAAAGTGGAAATAATAATATTCACCTTTCAAATAAGCTCGGCCGACTAACAGGCACAGAAGAAACCTATCATCTATAGACAAATCTGCTCACACAAGATTCTGAGACAATCTTCTCTGTACAAGAATACGAAAACTACTAGATACCGACCCGAATGATATGAAAACTCTCCTACATGATTTTTTCTTGCTTATGAAATAGCAAAGCTAGTCTGTTTGTCTGTGGTAGTCTTATGAATTTACTATAGACGTGGCAGGGTAGCTCAGTGGTTACCCGTTCTGCTTACTGAGCAGTTGGTTGGGAGTTCAATCCCAGGCCCGCCCCCTCCTTGCCATTTATCACTTGCCTCTTTCTATCACCACTACACAGCAAATAAAGTTGTTGAATATTTCACAGAATCAGTTGCACATAGGTCATTACATCGGTTGTGTTATATTAGGTTGTCTCAATGTACACAACAAAACGATGCACTACGTATTGATGCAATTTAGTCGATGTAAAACAAGACAACGTAACTCATCGAGACAACATGAATAGTCGCGACGTAAAGGGAGCAATGTGAAAATTATAATGTGAAGGAAATTTTCGGATATTATTCAATGAAAGAGAGTTAGAGCGTTAGAGCGTTAGAGCGGGAAATAAAACGAAATGTTGCTTTTATTATAATGGAGAATAATAATAATAATTATAATAAAGAAGATATGTATGCATTTATAAAAATGTGAGATTTTACTTCAACGGAAGATTTGCTCCCGCGCCTGGTTCATATCATCCTCGGTTGGCTTCTTCGCTTGCTTCCGCCCGGAACTGCCAATCTTATCCAACCTCCGGCAAGCGATCGCTTCGTAGCGCGAAATCTGCACATGGATCGGCCACTTACCAACATCCGGAAAGCTGGTCGCAAACGTTGGATCACTGTGCCTGTAGATGTAACCGAGCAGTTTCGGTTGGAACGTTGGTGAGGGCGGAACACACGACAGACAGATAGCCATCAATTCCCAACCACGAATCAGCGAGTACCGGCTGGGAGTTTTAGTCGTTTGCCGACACATCTTGATGAACAGGTCGTCCCTCAACTGCGTCTGACCCATAGCCATCGCAATGATGTTGATCGCCACCGAAGTCAAACTCATCTCGACCCGAGCCTTTCGATCACCCATGTAGATCTGAACCAGCTTGAACAACTCTGTGGCCATCTTCTTCCCGGCCTTGTCTCTCGCCAGTGAAAGCATTGGACTACTAATGGCATCCAACTCAGCATGTCCTGCATGGATGACTTCTTCCGGAAGATACCCTTTGAGTGAAGATTCAGATTATCTTGCGCAAACTTGTCGATATCACACTCTTTCAGCAAAACCATCGCCGTGCCCATCCGAATGGTCCGAATCTTCGTTGTCCGGTTCGTGCCCGGAAAACGAGTGCTCCGACTGGCTGTCCGAGTGGAACGAGTCCGAATCAAGGAACTCACCAAACCCGTAACAACCGGACAGTTTCGCCTGCTCCAAAAAGACAAAAGATGGTCGAGTTCCTCCTGTGGAAGATCGAAGAGGAATTTGAAGTAGGATCCTGCTGTGATTGTTGCGGAGGCTGTTGGTGCTGTAGTAGAGGACCTTTGTTGTGCGATGAAGAATTATTCGATGCAACCGTCTGCGTCGATCCTGATCCGGATCTTTTCTCCAGCGTCAGCTGTTTCTGCTGTTGCTGCATCTCCTTGTTGGGCCTTTCCAGGTTTGATTTGTTCAAATTCAACGAAAACTGATCCTTACATCCTTCCAGTTCAAATTCGGAACAACATCCTTCAAGGCCTGCACAAAAATCTCCGGCTTCCAGGTGGTATTCTCCTAAATAGAACCTCCGTTTTGGCCATCCTTCCCCTTGCCTTCAGGGTCACTGCCCTGTGGCCTAAAACTGCTTGGTGTCGGCAAATTGATGCTGCTCCTGGGCGGAAATTTCACGGCCACCGACTTTCAACAGATGAATTTTGCAATCGTGAAACCGTACCCGATTTCCATCACGAGACTACCCCACGCTGTATCCATAATCGACGAGCGGAGCAACGACTGCTAATTTTTCTTCACCAGTTCAGCTGAAAGTTCTGAGTTTTCCGGGTAATGCAGGGAGAATCAACGGCACACGATCCCGAGGGAAGTCTCGACACAGCTGCTGTTGAAGCCCTCTTCGATTATTGCCACTGACTTGTTTGGATTGATATTAATGAAAGAACGGCAGCGACGATGAAGAAAATTTCCGGTGTCGTAAGAAAACATTTATCGAATTCGTTTTTGAACCTAGGTTGCAACTAGGAACCTGCGATTCCCGAACTTATTGTCAGCGCAAACGTCAACTCGATTGGAGTTACAAATAAAACCGTATACACTGATGTTTAACACACAGAAAGCCAACCCAATTTTGATACTCGATCCAGTTTGGAACTGAATCAAAAACGAATTCGCTAAAAAAAAAAAAAGAACAAGTTTGGCAGTGTTGCGAGATCTAATTTTACATAAAAATGAAATGCGATAAAGCATCAAAATCATGTTATATTTAACATTTTTTGCGGAGTTCTTTATGTGCATTGGTTTTTGTGTAATATTGATTTTTACATTCATGCAATATGTGATGTAATATGTGATTTTTACATTCATGCAACTAATAATGCCTTTCTGATGTAATTTAAAGACCGATATAATATTCCACTAAGTGAATGATATTGTGCATCGAATATTCTTGATTGCATTAGTTTTTTATACATTAGAATCAATTACGTTAATGTATAATACCTTTTTTTTGCTGGGTAGTTTTAAAATAGAAAGCAGTCTACTATGCTTTCATCTATTGCATCATTCATTTAGGGCATCTTCAGCGGTGGTCTATTTTTAAATCAACTTTATACCTGGTTTGCATCAGCGAAACTTGCATAAAACTAGCTAAAATAGACCAACATTGCGTTCCCCGCACCGGTGTTGTATTTCTTGTTTTTAAACCCGCCAACACCTGTCATCCTGTCGATCATTCAATATCAGAGATCAGAAGTTTTGGTTGACGCCCCAACGTTGACCGTAATTTTCGTTTCGGTCATCAGAAGCTGTTCCAGGACTACTTTAGCGATACTCAAACCTACAACGAGAAGCACTTTCTGCTTTTCCGTATGCCAAGGGAGGTGTTCCTGGATATTGTGCGACACCTAGAGTCAACAAGAAGCTTCTCCAAAATGTATCTGTATGAGCTATTTGCAAGTGCTTATCATTACACTATGCATTAGAGCGAATCGCCTCTCTTCCCTCTGATCAGTTTTTCATTTTTACGGATAGTCTCAGCTCACTTCAGGCTATTCGTTCGATGAGGCCAGCAATGCACTCACCGTATATCGTTAGTGAAATACGATCTCTTTTGAGAGCCCTATCAAACAACTCCTACACCATCACCTCGTTTTGGGTCCCTTCTCATTGCTCCATTCCGGGAATGAGAAAGCGGACTCACTTGGCAAGGTGGGCACTATGGCAGGCGATATTTATGATCGACAAATCGCCTTCAACGAATTTTTGGCTATTTTCCGTCAACATGCCTTGATCAGCTGGCAACAAAAATGGAATGCAGGGGATTTTATCAAGGTAATGTGTCGTCTAACGTCCAATCACTACTCGTTAGGCTCTCATTTCTATCGAATAGGGCTCTCAGACACCAATCAATGCAGCTGTAGTGCAGGTTATCAGGACATCAACCACGCTGTCTGGTATTGCCTAGATTTCAAAATTGCCAGATCTGATCTTTGCGCATCCCTACGGGCCCAAGGGAAACCAGAGAAGGAAGATATCAGAGACGTGTTGGGTAAGCTGGACTTGGACTATAGATCATTGCACGATGGCTTCATCAACGCAGCTTTGACAGTTCAGGGAGCTTGTTTACTTGGACTTAGAATATTTTCGGTAAGATCGGTTTGAGATTGTGTGCTCTAAATTTATTACGATTGAAGTAAAATTGAAGGAAAACAGATACCAGCGCTTACTTTTACATGATTTCTTGGATCTAATCGTACAGAATCCAAAAAAAGCCAATGAAGTATTTCGTTTGAGCAGTTCAAATTCTAACACCTTGTGAACAAGCTCCCTGAATTGTCAAAAAAGTGAAGTTAATACATTCCGTGCAATGATCTATATGGGGCTAATTTACAAGCTCTTGAAACAAGTAGATGTATTTGTTTGATCCTCTCTTAGTTGTCGTTTTAACATGTCCACCTCGTCCCCTCCCCCTGCAATACCGCTTCTGTTGTATTGTTACAGCTTAACGCAACGCAACATCTACGCCAGACCAACAGCAACAATATCGCATCGCCAATCTGCTGTTGAAAGCCAACGATTCCTACTTCCCCATTCCTACCCGAATTATTGTAATCCCTAACCTCGACCAAGCCACGGGTTTTTCGGCTTTCCAAAATTAACCTAGTTAGTAAGCTATTGTCGTTGTAAAAATGAAAAAGAACTCGTCTCCGTTATGCCGTTATAATTTTTTACAGATATCTGTAAAATTTCACCGAAATCCGTAAAATCAGATTACCGAACGTACAGCCACAGAGAACAAACATCCTAGTCTAGATTTCACCAAACTAAAATTAACAGACTATCAAATCTCGAGGCAGGCAAGTGGCGCCATCAACATACGATTCACCAAAACTAACGGAAATGAGCTGTAATTTTCAAATGGCAGTTACAGAAGTTTACACACGGAGGGCACTTCAGCTTTGATGTCTGTTCTCTGTGGTTCAGCTGATGAGAATTCGGTAAGACTTTACAGATTTCTGTAAAAAAATCTAAGTGTGTTTGGCACTTGAGCGTCACAAATAAACAAGTAAGATAAAAAAAAGTTCTTATCATGACCAATCTATCAATAAACAGATTGTTTACTCTGAAGACTTCGTTACTTTTCGTTTCCGAGCAATCGAGATACTATTTGGAATCTCGGAACCTCCGCATTTCGAGCTAATCTCACAAATATACCTCGGAATATACTCAATAAAATTGAGTTATTGTTTAGTAAAAGGTGAAATTTTACTCAATAATTGGTATTACCAAGTACTGTGTAGTGTTTTGGAACGGCATTTTTCTTGTTCCAAATTGCTGCAAGAATAGATCAAAACATATACCAGTTTTAAAATGATGCAAAATAGGTCCAGTATAAAACAAAATTTACAACACCGGTGCTGCGATGTTTTTGCGTTTGGTCTAAAAAAATAAATCTAATCCACGATTTGGATCGCCGTTGAAGATGCCCTTACCATACTGAATCCATGATCTAAAAATAACCTGCCTCACTAACACAAAACTATCCTTCCCCTGACAATTTTGGAGACGCAGAGGA
>JASCZW010013651.1:0-24950 GCA_034211315.2 Aedes japonicus | reverse complement strand
TAGTACATTTGCCTAACATCCTACTGCCGGGTAGGTCGAGGCACGGACGAATCCGCCACCTCAGCAGGCAAAAGTAACGTGTTGGATCGTGCTCAGCTACCACTGAGAGCTTTATGATAGTTTCTAGCGGTGGTTTGTATTCATTCTGTTTTGGTGCGCACACTGGAGAGGAACTCTCCCCTTTTTGAGTTTGTTTTTGATTGCAACGTCTGATATGTTGAATGTTTGCGGCAAAGTGACGTCCTTGGTTCGAGTACTATTTTACCCCTACCCTTTCGCTCAATTTTCAATACTTCTATTCTATTTCCAACCTACCCACACTGACGGAACTTTCAACATTTTCTCTTCATACCTTTCATTCTAGCAAACATTACTGTCCACTTTTGTGCCTCATGGTGATGAGCGAACAGTATCGTTCTACATCATAATCGTTACTCCACGCACGGAGAATACAAAACACAACAGTTAGAGTATATTTATTTATGCTATCTCTAGTGTCATCCTGTAAAAGTTGGCGTCTGTGATCTTACATGTGGAACTTATAATACGAATCATGAAAATGAGTTAGCAATACGATAAAGCGAAGTTAGATCGTTCATGACCGAGCATGAGCATGATTGACCGCCCGGGGTTGCTACTGCGTTATTGCCAGATCAGCTGTAACAACACAGAGACCAACAGATGGTGCTTAGGAGTAACATATCTCCTCAATGTGTAAAAACTGGTGATCTCAAACTAAAGCAATAATCGGCACCTTGCCTCCGCCCGAATGCAGGTAAAATAAGGAAAGGATACTCGCTTTGTTGGAAGACTAAAAACTCTACACTTTCCGAAGAAATCACTGGGATGTTGGATAGAAGGATTGGGTTGGCAGAAGGGTTCAGTATTGGTAAAAAGATAAGCTAAATTCACGTGACGTCAAGTAAAAAATATAAGTATTAGAACAGATTTCCGATTTTGACCGATTTAAACCAACAGTAAGGATGCTGTTGGAAGCCAATAACCAGTGTGGTTGTTTTTATTTATTAAGAAACAGAGTTATTTACATTAACCTATTTGACGGCGAGTTTAGCGAACCTAATAGCATGGAACATAATTAGTTATGATCCCTCACTATCGACCCAACACTCTTTGGTTTTTTTCTGTCTTCGCTAGATCACTCGCGCCACCACACTGAAAATTTATTTTCGTAAATTAGCTTTCACGCGTTTCGTAAACATGGATTTTGTACATAGAACAAATCTCGCGTAACTTTTCAAAAGGTCCTATGTAACAAATGTAAACAAATTGAATTAATTAATGCACACTATTGCTATTGCACTTATCAACATTATGTTAAAACACGCATTTTGATATGTTTTCATAATATTATTAAAATTGAAAATCAACAAAACGTCCGATGTCTGATTTCGCAATAGCGATGCTCTACTGTTTGATAAGACGTTTCAGTTTACCTGTCGTGCGAAACGTCTGAAGTGTCGGAAACAAACATAACAAAAGCAAATCCGTACTTCGGTCGTTCGATTGGAGAAAAGTACAAAATACCGTTCCAACAATGTCGGAAGGAATTAATAATTCTGCGTCGATTTGCTCCTCGGTAAGTGCATTAGTTCCTTAAAATAAGGTTATATAAATCAAAATGTATCTTGAATATTGGTCGTTTCTTGCAGCCGCAGCCACAAAAATATTTTCATCACATCCGGATCAATCATCAGCAGCACAATTTGAGGAAGTTTTTTTTTAACTTACTCGTTTATTTGTGAGGCTCAAGTGCCATAGGCATAACGGAGCCGAGTTCTTTTTCATTTTTATAATGACAATAACTTACAAACTATGTTAATTTTGGAAAGCCGAAAAACTCGCGGCTTGGTCGAGGTTAGGGATTACAATAATTCGGGTAGGAATGGGGAAGTAGGAATCTTAACGTTGGCTTTCAACAGCAGATTGGAGATGTGATATTGTTGCTATTGGTCTGGCGCAGATGTTGCGTTGCATTAAGCTGTAACGATACAACAGAAGTGGTATTACGGGGGAGGGGGCGAGGTGGACATGTTAAAACGACATCTAAGAGAGGATCAAACGAAAACATCTATTTGTTTCAAGAACTTGTAAATTAGCCCCATATAGTCCAAGTCCAGCTTTCCCAGCACATCTCTAACATCTTCCTTCTCGGGTTTCCCTCGGGCCTGTAGGGATGCGCAAAGATCAGATCTGGCAATTTCGAAATCGGGGCAATACCAGACAACATGGTTGATGTCCTGATAACCTGCACCACAGCCGCATTGATTGGTGTCTGAGAGCCCTATTCGATAGAAATGCGAGCCTAGCGAGTAGTGATTGGAAATTAGACGACACATTACCTTGATAAAATCCCGGCTAATATCCAACCCTCTAAACCACGATTTTTTCGATACCTGTGGGAGAATAGAATATAACCATCTGCCCAAATCCCCTGCATCCTATTTTTTTTGCCAGCTGATCAAGGCCTGCTGACGGAAAATAGCAAAAAATTCGTTGAAGGCGATTTGTCGATCATAAATATCGCCTGCCATAGCACTCACCTTGGCAAGTGAGTCCGCTTTCTCATTACCCGGAATGGAGCAATGAGAAGGGACCCAAACCAAGATGATGGTGTAGGAGTTGTTTGAAAAAGCACTCAAAAGAGATCGTATTTCGCTAACGAAATACGGTGAGTGCTTTGCTGGCCTCATCGAACGAATAGCCTGAAGTGAGCTGAGACTATCCGTAAAAATGAAAAATTGATCTGAGGGAAGAGAGGCAATTCGCTCTAATGCATAGTGTATAGCCGCCAGCTCTGCGACGTATACGGAACAAGGATTTTGTAGTTTGAAGGAGGCGCTATGAATTTCGTTAAAAACACCAAATCCAGTGGAATCATTTGTTTTCGACCCGTCGGTGTAAAACTTCCTGTCACATCTGATATGGCCAAACGTATTTGCAAACATTGATGGAATGTACTCCGAACGGAGTGAATCTGGTATTCCACGAGCTTCTTGCTTCATGGTCAGATCAAAAACTACAGTAGAACTAGAGAAGTCTTGGGAGTAATCACGATTAGGAACATTCAAAGAAGCACTCACCTCCAGAGTCATGTACCAATAGTACAGTGTCATGAACTTAGTTTGAGGATTTCGTTTGATTAGCTTTTCAAAGTTTTCAATTACCAATGGATTTAGCACCTCACAGCGGATGAGGAACCGGAACGATAGCTCCACAAAACGATCTGATAAAGGAAGAACTCCTGCTAATACCTCCAAACTCATAGTATGAGTTGAGTTCATGCAGCCTAACGCGATACGAGGACAACGGTACTGGATTCGCTGCAGCTTCAGAATATGAGTTTTCGCGGCGGATTGAAAACAGAAACTACCGTACTCGAGAATCGACAGAATCGTTGTACGATACAGCTTTATCAGATCTTCCGGGTGGGCTCCCCACCATGTTTCGGTGATAGTACGCATGAAGTTTATTCGCTGCTGGCATTTCTGAATCAAATACTCAATGTGCTTTCCCCAGGTGCATTTAGAATCGAACCAGACCCCTAGGTATTTATAAGACAAACTTTGAGTTCTAGACTAGCATTTGAAAAGGGCGGTATTCCAAAATCACCAAACCGAGAAAACTGGAGGCAAAGATTGGAAAATGAAAATCAAATCCTATTTTCCATAGAAAGCTCCAATGAACCATTTTTTGTGCTCAGATTTTGTATAATAATGCAGTGCTTAACCTTTTCACACAATTTATCCAGAAATAGGTTTTATTGAGTTAAAAGTTGATAAAAACCAAAATACGCCCTGTTTATTCTTAGAGTGTTATTACGCCTTAGGTTTTTCGCCTGTTAAACAGCTATCACTGGAAATACGCCGTTAAGGTATGACATTCTGGCATCTTATTTGTTATTACGCCTACGCTCTTCAGTAACACTAAACAAGTGGTGAGGAATTACGATCCAGTGTTACCATACTAAAACAGTTAATTTTACTAATTAGATGAGTCTAGGTACTATTAGGAAAATTAGAGGGTAGAGTTCATTCCTATCAAATGAACATTTTTCTTATTGTACTATTTGAATTGTGGATTCTTAATCATGTTTTTACAGTCATGGACATAGACATCGCGATGGAACCAAAGCTGCGACATCGAATGAGGAGACCTGTGGGCTGGATCAATTGTGGTTTTGGTGACTTTTTCTCCTGTTCTATGCGTTAAACATAATGTCGCTAATAGTGTTGCAGCGCACTTTATGAGCTTCATCGCTCGAACGGAACGTCAAAAACGGATCGACCGTGCGTACGACCCTGCCTTACGTGGTTTGAATGGGTGCATCTGCCGGAGGAATTAAATTCGGACCCTGTTGACCTGCATGTGATGGAGTAGAGGAATATGAGGGTTCCCATTTATAACCTCATATGCACTCAAGCTGAGCTCCGTGCCGTCGATAAAACCCGCTGTATCCGTTGTCGCTTCTAAAAATTATATCCGCGTTAAGAAGCAGCATTTGAACTGTACTTAATTGATAAATTCTCAGCACTAACTTGGCTTTTTCCGATTTGAACTTGTTTTCTTCAGCGCGAAGCAAAATCAAGCTCCATGAAACGTTATCCATAGCAACCTATCGACGGCGTAACAACACTCAATGGAAATCAACAACATTATCTTCACGGCATAATTCCAATTTAAATTTATAACGGGCGAAAATATGCGGCGAAATGACTTCTACTCAGTGATTAGGGCGTCATGGTTATTTCCAAGTTTTAATAAAAATAAAGTTATATTGACGCATACAATCCAAAAATATATATTGTAGCTTAAGTCGAAATAAGTATATGATGATTAGAATAGTGTTTGCCTAAAATATTGAACTTTTTTGCCAGGATTGGAAGCAAACTGAAAACAAGTGGCGGAACAGCTAAATAACTTAAGCAATGTGTGATTTGGAAGAACGCCATAAATTATTCTTCTTGTTTAAGAATGTGCATAATTGATTTTGATGTCATTGTCAAGGTAAATTAGTTGTTCTGAAATTGTTAAATCTAAATATATTATAATATGATTTGTTTACATTTTGGCTCTTCCGCCCTTTTCTAATGTTAGTCTAGAGTTATTGTTTTACCCATGAGTTGAAGCGGTATTTGTGCTGGATCACGCTTCCTAGAAAAAACAACTAACTCAGTTTTCTCCGGAGAAAATTCGATACCCAGCTTTAGAGCCAGGAAGACAAACTGTCTAGGGTATCCTGTAACGGTCCCTGCAAGTTGTTCGTCCCTGTTCCTGCAATTGAAACAACGGCGTCCCGCAAGCTGTCTTAGCGTGCAATTTTCCATAATTTGAGGAAGTTGCTATATGTGGTAGCCAGCAAAGTTGCGTTGTCGACAGTTATGGTTCAGATCCTTCGCGGGATCGTCTACAAGAAGACAGCATCGAGGAAGTGTATGTAGAAACTATCCAAAGGCACGTAGAAAGAATAGGATTGTTTTCACCGGGAAGCAAATGCGTGTGTGAAAGCGAAAGCAATCTCTATTGCTATGTGTTATGTTCTAATTGACTAATAGAATGATAATAAAAATTGAAATGACCTATGTAGCTATCATTGGAATAAAATGTCCTATGTGGCACGACCAATGTACAGTTCGGTTAGGCAAAATGTCCTATCTAACATTTTTGGTGTTTTCGATGTTATTTTAACATAAAATGCTACAAAGACCATTACTGTAGCAAATTCAACAACAATGCTTGCCCTCAAAAGCAATTGAATGGGTAAAACTTGATCCAGTTTGAAACATTTTCAAAAAATATTTTCATATTCTTCAACCTCGTTTTCCTCGGTATAAGCAAATTGTTAGATAGGTCCTTTTGAAAAGTTACGCGAGTAATGAAAGATCAGATGAAATTGGAGAATGCTCACTAAGGTGTTTGCGGCAAATTTTCAAATTTTCTTGAGCTGACTGAATGCATAAATATGAAAAAAAAAGAACTGTTATTCAGCTGTCAATGTTTATTGTGCACTTAATTACAGCAAGTTACCTCCACCGAACGGTACATACGTATTTTTATTTTCCCACGACTCACCGTCTTCGATCGCCCTATTCGTCTGGGTAAGAATGTGTAGAGCTCCCATGTCTCAAGCCACAGTATGTTTGGTGTAAAAATATAAAGTAAAATAAACACAATTAAGCCGTTTTCACGTACACATCACTCACTTTGCGCTAATGAATGGAGGCGTGGGGGCCACCGTTGAGAGCAGCTCCGAAAGCTGCGACTTGATTCAGTCAGATGTTTTTTTTTCGGCTGTCGTCTAGTTTTCTTCTCTTTAGAAAAAAAACGACCCCGAGCCAGTCACTGCTTCCGAGACGGTCAAGATGATGGATTGAGTTTTCTAATTTTATAATGAACACATTTCCCAAACGTCACCTGAGCGCGTAGCCTGCTTAGAAATGCACCGATTTTCATCAATGAACTATTCCCAACCGACAGGCAAGCAAGTTCGTTTACGACCCGAAATTACCGATTCCGATCAGCCATCAACTAGAAAATCCACTTGCATTTCGCCCCGGTTAGTGTTGCCACCCCGATCGTAACTTGATCGCGTACCGAGCATACATAATCGGGCGATTCTATGAGTCACCCAAAACAGAACGAAAGGCGAAAAAAAATAGAAACAGGGAAGCCGTGACCCAAACTTCGACGACGACGACGACGACTGCGGCGACGCGTCAGGTTTCCGTTTTGTTATGTCTCCTCGGAACCCTCCCGGTCGCCCGTAGGGAGGGCATCAGGAAGCAAACCTATAACTTTTCGGTTTACAACACTTTTCAACGCACACGTTTCGGCGGTGGAATAAACATTGGGAAAAATGAGCCCTCCGCCTCTGCTGTCTTAGCGCTAAGCTGGCGTAAAGCGAAAGCAATAAAATTTTAATTTATGCGAAAAGGATATCGCGCGCCGGCTTAAGTGTGTGGTTCTTAAAAAAAAAAAAAATACAGAAAAAAACCACTGCATCACACATCATGATCCATCGCGACGAGACGAGACGAGACGATCGCAAGCCTCACGGTGGTTGTTTCTGGTGTGTTTGTGTGATTTGTTTGTCCCGTTCGCTTCGTGTGACTTTCCGAGAATGGAATTTGATAATCAAGATTCAAATTCGGTTGATGCCGCCCGGCTTGAACTGCACCGAGACGAGCAGAGGTTCCGGCATGAAACGCGAGACGGGATCGGATTTTATGGCTGAATCCTAAACGAGATACGGTTCGCGGATTTCAGGCAGATTACGCAAGTGACGAGCATTTTGACCCTGAACGACTATTGGCCATAAGTCCTTACCTATCGATTCGGAATCACAGGTTCCGCGTGGCCGTGGTGATAACGTTGATGGTGTCGAAATTTCTGAAGCTTCGGGACTCGATGCCTCCATGGAAGGATCACGGGATGCCACTCATTGTAGTTGATGTTTTCAGCCGCGTTGCAATGTCCATTTCAATAAGAAGTTCATGAACCTTTTTAAACTCGATCAGGCTTACAAAATAAATTTCAAATAGTGTCAGATAAGTGGTTGGCTGCGGCGTACTTTCCCGAGCAGGAGAAAATATCATATGAATACCTAATTTTGATCTTGAAAACTGGCCTTGGTATTGAAAAGCTCAGATTAAGAGGTAAAATACCTAAACAAAATACCTTAGAATTGCAAGCAAAATATCTCTCGAATAACAAAAGTTGTTATTTTGGATACCTGGAAATACCTGAGAGGTACTATTTTGGTTTTGTCCTACTTCAATTTGGTATTCGCAGGGCTGATAGCAGGTCACTTTTTAGTGACTTGGTCACTATTTTGAGTCTAGTCACTAAAAAGTCACTATTTGCCTCCAAAAGTCACTAAAGTCACTATTTTTCGGAAAATGGTCACTAAAGTCACTATTTTCATACTGCCGATTGTAAAAAGTTTCAAATAAAATCACTTGTACCTATTGTTCAATAGTCAACCAAATTAAGCGATCTGGCCACACTATATAATGTCGAGAAATATACACCTAAAAACAAGATGCCCTCGCGAACGCTGTCCCGCCTGAATGTCCTGGAAGAACTACTTACATGATGACATAATCTAGGGATATTCTATGCTGAACAAACTTAACTTTGTATAGCCCATAAAGCTGTTGTTACAATTGTAGACCTTAAGTTTTGAAGGACAGTTTGAATGAGCTGAAACTAACAAGGTTATTCGGTGATATCTGTAGACGTTTCAGAATATTAATTGAATATGTTTGAATATTTATCGTAGCTTTGTAAAGCCCAAAAGACTACGGTTACTACCGTATATCATAAGTTCTGAACTCAAGGTCAGTTTTTATGAACCTGAACATCCCGAGATAATCTGATAATGACTGGTGAGCTTACAGAAGCTTCACTGAATGTGTTTGAATGCATAGCGTAACCTTTACGCTAACTTTACGATGATCTGGATGAACTTTACGATGATGACATAGAATATCCCAAAATATCTCATTATATCGGTTGACCATCAAAAAGACTCACTAAATTTGGTCAAATACATATTATTACTTTGTTTAGTCCAATAAGCTCTAGATTTTATGTTTTGAATTCCAGGAATGTTTGGATAACCTAGAACATCCGAAGATTATCTCATAATGTTTGTGTTCTTCCAAAATATTCAATGAATATGTTTCAATACACATCGTAGCGTTGCATAGCCCAGAAAGCTTTTGTTACAACTGTAGGTCATATGTTCTGATCTCAAGGATTGTTTGGATGACCTGGAACATGTCATACTGCTTTATAATGTGTTTTGACATTAAGATTGTTAATTGAATATGTTTGAATATTTTTTTGTAACTTTGTATTGCCTAAAATTTACTGTTACAACTGTAAGTCTTAACTGAATACCCAGACAGTTTGGATGTCCTAGACCATCTCAAGATTATCTTATTGTATGTTTTTACGTTCGAAAATAGTATTATAATATAGCTCAAAAAACTACTGTTATATCGTAGATTTCAAGTTCTGAACTCCAAGACGGTTTGGATTAGATAGAGGATCTCAAAGTTATAAAATAAAAACTATTGACCTTCCGAAAGGTTCATTGAATATTTTTGCATACGTATGGTAACCATGTATCGCTCAAACTGTAGATATTATGTTTTGAACTTAAGGACAGTTTGGCGTACCTAGAATATCCCAAGATTGTCGCATTATGTATGATGGTCTTCAATCATTCAATCATTATTGTTAAATACATATTGTCCGATTGCACACTCTAAACACCTACTGTTACAACTTTAGATCATATGTTCTGAACTCAAAGACAGTTTGGATGATCTAGATTATCCCCGTGTATCTCATGATGTTATTTTACGTTCGAAAATATTAACTGAATATGGTTGAATACGTAGCGTAACTTTGTATAGCCCAAAATGGTATAGTTACTACTGTAGATCTTAAATTCAGCACTCAAGGACAGCTTGGATGACCTGGAACGTCATAAAGTTATCAAATAATGACTGTTGACCTTACAAAAGGTTCATTCAATATGTTTGAGTACATATCATACCCTTATATAACCCTTGAAGCTACTGTTACAACTGTAGATCTGATGTTTTGAACTCAAGTACATTTTGGATGACCTAGAACCTCTCAGAAAAATACAAAAATATATAACGTTTATCAACGAAGTTTTAATAATACGGATGCATATGTACAATATTCTTAAATAACGCTTTACACTATTAATAAGGCATTTATTTTTTCTTCCTGAACTTCTTCATATTCAGGATGTTTTAGGTCGTCAATTAGGTCTACTCATATACTTTTTATTTTTGCCAGGTAGAAAATTGATGGAAAACAAATTTGCCGAAGACAGTGTTCACTTTTATTCAGTCTGATTTTATACAGCCATTATCCTTTTGGGGTCACATATGACCCCTTAGACCTTAAAGAGTGAATATACTTTTCAAGACAAGTATGTTGCCCGAAATCAACAATGTTCTCTATTGAAATTGATGCGTAGAAATATTTCCGATGGATTGGTGCAAAATTTTTGAAAATCTTTTAAGAAATTACTGAAGTACTAATGCTCAAAACCTGACCACTTTTGAAAATGTACCAAAAACCACACGACAACAAAGACGTAGTCATACGTCAAAAGTCTGGTTTGCAGAACTCGTTTATAAAATTTTGCCAATGCCTCAACCCACCGTTGCATCCAGTGAAAGCTTCAAGTATGTTGTGAAAATCGCCAAGTTACTTCCGATTCAGGTCATCTATGATCTTCTTATTGACGAATGGAACTTGTTAAAACGCTAGGTGCTGACCTTGAGTACAGAGTACAGAATTGAAGAGTATTGGAACCAGAAAACGGCTGGAGTTGAGCCTAAATACACTCAGGTGATTAAGGTAGTGAAAACAGCTTCACATGGCAACGGATCAAAAAAGAAATTGAGGAGCAAGATATGTCAGAAGTAATTCTAGCACAGGTCATGCTCGAAGGCGTTCCAACCGTGCGTATAGGCCCACAAAAAAACCAAAAAGTCATACTGCGCCGCAGTAATATTCATTTTTGCAAACGGGGTGATCACCTTGTTTCTTTTTTACTGGACTATACATCAAATGTATAAAAGATTACATAAATACTAAAATTTAGAAATCACTTTTTAGTCACTATTTGGTCACTACACAGAAAAAAATAATTAATTTTAACAAGCGCGTAAAATTTCCTCTCGTTTAATTTCAGCCTAAAGGAGGCGTAAACAGCGAAGTTGTATGCAATCATCCATACAACATACAAAAATGTTTGTAATCTGTCATACAAAAGGCTAGATGCAGGCGTTATCTGACCTCAATTTACATGAAATATCCTATTAATTTCTGCCAAATCTAGCATTCCATTTATGTGCATTAGAAAACGCATAAAATTCAATGTTTCTTTTTATCTGTGTATTTGGTCACTATTTTTATTATTTTAGTCACTAAAGTCACTATTATTTATCCATAAATCCTATAACCTTGTGGGAACAATTTTATGGTATTATCCTCAGATATTTTACCTCTTAATCTGAGCTCATAAATACCAAAGCCAGTTATCAAGTTATTGAGTCCTGCTCGGGTTCACACCAAAGCCGAGCGTATTGTAGAGCTCCATCTTCGGCGATCTTGGGCGATACTTCTCCAGTTGCCCCGAAAGTTTAGGGCTCCCAGGTCCTCCTCCATTGCATATAGCCAGCGTTTTCGTAGTCTTCCACGAAATCGCCGACCATTACCTGGATCCCTGCTGAATATTATTTTCGCAACCAGCCCACTGAAGTCTGCCGTATTTAATACGCTTTACAACCCAGGTAACCAATAAGCAGTTCCAAAGCGTCTTTACTACAGCCTATCAAGCATTTAACTCGCCTTAAATACAATATAAATGGCACTTTTGGCCCAATATACGACTGCTTCACAACAATGCTATGATAATGCTTCATTAATGCTATTTTGCATTCAAAATACTCATTACAGGCTACAAGCATTCAAGTAGCATTTGAAATTCAACATTACAACAGATAGCATTCAAGATGTTGATATAATGCTCATAAAATGCCTGTAGCATCTGAAATGCAGATTTAGGGTTGATTTACTGCATATGCTAATGCTTATTGGTTACCTGGGAATATTCGCTTCTTTATACACTTGATAGAACTCATGATTCATACGTCTGTGCCACTCACCACTGTCGAATTTCCCGCCGAGTTTTGTCCGCAGCACTTTTCGCCTAAAAACACCGAAGTCCTACCTCTTTTGATGTCCACGCATCGTGCACGTAGAGGGCCACCGGAAGAATCAGAGTTTTATGCAGTGATAATTTGGTTTCCGTTTGCAAGTTGCTAGACCTAAGCTGGTTACGTAACTAGTGAAAGGCTCTATTCGCATCCGCAAAACCTCTTCTAACTTCACGGGAAAATTCATTGTCACATCTCACAAGTGTTCCTTACCTTACCTTACCAATCAGGCCAAGGTCGGTGTGGCCCCGGCTGTACACAGAAGTTGTCTCCATTGTATTCGGTCCATGGCTGTACCTCGCCAGCCTCGCGGTCTTCGGAGAATTCGCAGGTCGCTTTCTATTTGATCGATCCACCTTGTTCGTTGCGAGCCTTTTTTTTCTAGTACCCGTCGGTTCGTTTTCGAGAATCATTTTCACAGGACTGCGTCCGACATTCTTACGGCATGCCCAACCCATCTTAGTCGGCTGATTTTAGCGATATGTACGATGGGAGGGTTCTCCCAGCAACTGATGCAATTCGTGGTTGATTCGCCTCCTCCACGTCTTCCATTTGCACTCCACCGTAGATCGTACGCAGCACCTTCCGTTCAAAGACACCAAGAGTGCGGCTGGGCCTGAACCGGTATATTTAATGTCTTGGTCAACTTTGTAGTTCGGCGAACTTTGTTCGATCCTAGTATCCTTCGGAGTCCAAAGTAGGTATGATTGCCAGCTATAATGCGCCGTTGTGTTTCTATGCTGATGTCATTATCGGCGTTCATAAGTGTTTTTAAGTATACAAATTTCACATACCCTGAAAATAAATTTTCTGCACGTACAGCCAAATTGGTGAAATCAGTCAAAGAGAAAGTGAAGCGAAGTAAGGTCAATCCGGAAGCTGGCTAAAGAAGCGAATATCTCGAGATCCTTTCCTTTTCTTTCCTTTGTTATAGTGTCGATAAAGAGTTGTACGCGAAGAACATACAGACGGATTCGGCGGAAATTCATGCTCAGAAAAAGAAGCTACCCGAAGGACGGTAGTTCTTGGACAGAAAGTGCCAGAATCGTCTCATTCATCGGGTTTCGGAGGATCCGCTGGTGTATGTCAATGACATTTGTAGTTTGTGAGTCTCTTCATCTTCTGTTTGTCTGGTGCCGCTTCGTGCCATTCTGTGATATGAATTCCACTCCACTCAATGTCTTGCCAAATGCAGTTACGCCATAAATATGTAGGTCGTCGTTTATTGTTAACATAGTAGCAATCGGGCCGCTTTCAGTCGATTAATAACATAGCAAATACCAATTGTTATTTTTTATAACTGATTATTCCCAACTACAACTAAAACCAGTTCAGACGTACTCAATAAAGCTAGTTTATCACTTCGTTATTCCAAGTTTTTGAGTCTTCATTTCAAGCCGTCTGAGGCGCTCAACAGGTTGTGGTCCTCAGCAAACAGCTCTATCTTGAACAAGTTTCCTCTGAGATGACCAGTCGCCAGAACTTTTCCATTTTTCTTCAATAATGCCGTTTCTCCAGAAAATATAACATCGATGTCAGATTTCGTCATTCTCTTAACCGATATAAGTTTTTTTCGCAGGTTCAACGTTCTTTACATTGAACTGCACGCCTCTGTCTTCTCAGCTTCAATAGCCTGGCCTTCCTTCGCAGCTTTGATCTGGATTGGATCGTCCAGCTTGCGTAGGGATAAGAAAACGGACCTTTCGCTTACCAGGTGGTCACTATAGCCTGAATCCAACTTGAAAAAGACTTTTCTGACTTATTTCGTCCGCATAGTTCAACATTTGCCATGAAACTGACCGAGGTCTTCTCCAGGGAATTGGCTTCGCTTTTGTTCTGGTACCGACAATCAGTGAGGTGGTCACTGGATCCCGAATCGAGCTTGAAGACGATCTTGCCACTCTTCGACTTGATGTTACACCGGCTCGCCACAAAACTTACCGCTTTCCGCTGATTGGCCGCTGCGTTTGTTTCACCACCGGCCTTCTGCCGACAGTCCTTCTTGACACTTACCCAGGAACTTGAAGGGTTTCTTCGTTTTGTCGCCGGAAAACGCAGCCCCTTTAGCCTCGTCAACTCCTCCATTTCGATCTTTACGTTTCAAATCTTCAGCCAATAGCCGCTGCTTCACGACTTCCACCTTCACGTCTTGCTCCGGAACATTTTCCAGGGCCGTTACCAGAGGGCCATACGAATCGGGCAGCGTCTGGAACAGCAGTACCACCAGGTCAGCATCGTCAACCTTGGCACCAGCCGTCTTCATCTGCCGGACCAAATCGTCGAACGCCAGTACATGAGGTATCATCGGATCGCCTTCGTTCAGCTTCAGTCGGTTGAGCTACTTCCAGACCAGGTGTTGCGATCCGATCGACTTGGTTGTAAACGTCCCTTCGAGGGCTGCCCACATTTCCTTAGCCGTCGACTTCTCCCGGATGACCTCCAAACATTCGTTGGCTAAGAAACTTAATGTTAACGCCTTCGCCTTCCGGCCCGCCTTCTTCGAACTTGACCTTCTCCGCCGTGACTTCTGGGGCATTCTCCACCAGATTCTTCAAAACGCCAACCGAATCCAGGTGCCTCTTCACCCTGAAGCTCCAATGCTGGAAATCCGGTCCGCCCTTGAACTGCGGAATTGCGGCTGCAGTGTTCGCCTGTTTATTTGAAAAACAGTTTGAGACTGATCGTTTGGGTAAAATAACACTCTTAGTAACTAAGCTGAAACACTCTTAGTAACAAAGGGGCAGCTAGGGAAGACTACGGCGATTGCCTACTGTTGACACGAACGGTTGCGCCGGGTTACTTAGTTTTTAGTTCCCCTATGTGGCAATGCTTTCCAAAAGTGTGCTGAATTGTGATAATTAACTTAAGCCCACGTTGAATTTTGCACACTTTTCTTTCAGTGTAGTTTTAGAATTATTTCACGGATCGCTGAAACGTTTCACTTATATGACAGCTGAAACTCTCCACTTTATATCGTGGCACAACATGTTTACATTCTCGTTACATTCAATAAAATGACGTCGAATCCAGTGGAAGCTAGCAAACGCATTTTGTACGGACGGCGGCAAAATCCGAATACGTGCAGTGATCTTGCTAAAAGACTAAAACTACCGAAAAGTACCGTGTTTTGTGTTTGCAAACCATTTGACCAGCGCTTGACTGTTGATCGAGAAGTTGCAAGTGGAACAAATCGAAGAGTATGCTCCCGACAAATCGACAAGAAGGTGGTAGCCGTTTACGAGAAAAATCGCAATCTTTCTGTGCAAAATGTGGCTCGTACAAAAAGTCAAAATCATACGTACAAAAAGTGAAGCAGAGGCAAAGGCTGAAGGCGTACAAAGTGAAAAAGGTGCCCAACCGCGATGAAAAGCAAACTTTCACTGCAAAAAGTCCTGCTCTACACCAATTTTTTGCAAACAATTTCTTGTATCATAATGGACAACGAAACATACGTACTCGAAGACTTTAAATAGCTTCCGGGTTCTGGCTTTTCACACCGCAATGCAAAGGAACGCCGTTGCCGAGCATATCCAAACAAAGAAGGTGTCCAAATTCCTGAAGAAGTATTTGATTTGGCAGGCCATATGTAGTTATGGTCGAAAATCTTAAAGTTTCGTCGCTACCGGCAATATCAATAAGGATGTGTACGAGGAAGAATGTCTGCAGAAGCGGATGCTACCGTTTATCAGAAGTCACAACTCTCCAGCTCTGTTTTGGCTTGATTTGGCCTCTTGTCACTATGTGAAATCCGTCCTGGAGTGGTACAAAGTACAAAAGGTCAAATTCGTACCAAAAACAGCCAATCCACCAAACTGTCCAGAACGTCGCCCAATAGAGAAGTACTGGGCTGTAGTTAAGCGGAACTCTTCGAAAGTAAGAAGAATGGTTACGATGATTTCAAGACAAGAAGGAAAATCGTCACGGCGGGCCTATCTGGGGATACCGTACAGAACCTGATGGCGGCTGTACCACGTAAAGTTCGTGAATTTAAACGAAAGAAGGATTAACATCTTAATCAACTGTTGCTAATGTAGATATACCTCTATTATTGTGAAACAGGCAATCGGTTTTGTTAAATTATGTGTAAATTTTTTTTGCTACTAATGTTTTGTTGTCCGAAATTAAACGTGGGCAGGCTTTATTGCAGCTTTTTTAACTAAGTTTAGATGATAATATGCAACATATTAACTATTTGAAAACTCTGTACTTGACCATTGATCACCACATTTTCACGGAAACACAGAAACTAACATTTTTATGTGCAGAAATAGATGTTAATATTCTTGGGCAAAATTGTAACGCAGCAAATTTCATAGAATTTTTATAGATAAATTTTTTTGTAGCTTGAAAATTGACCGATTTAGAGCAATTTTCCCTCATCAACATAGGGTGTACCATAAAAAAAAGTTTTTTTTTGCCTAACTTTTTTATTTCAGTTCTCACCGTACAGTTGTATGCAGACAAGTTTCAGAACTTTTAAAGAAGCGTACATTAGTATTAGCAAAAAAAAAAATCACGTCATTTGAAAGGGCAATTTATATTGTTTACCATATGTGAAAACTAGAGAGATTTTATTTCTGTATCTTGAGAAAATTACATTTGAATCTGGGATTAATTTTGAAGAAAAACTTGAATAACTATTGATTGTATAAAGCTAGCGGCAAAGTTATATAAAAATACGCGCCTTTAAAAGCTCTACAACTCGTCCGAACACAATTTTACGATGGAAATTGAAATAAAAAAGTTAGGACAGAAAAACTTTTTTTTATGGTACACCCTAAGTTGATGAGGGAAAATTGCTCTAAATCAGTCAATTTTCAAGCTACAAAAAAAAAAAATTATACATAAAAATTCCATGAAATTTTCTGCGCTACAACTTTGCACAAAAATGTTAACATCTATTTCTGCACATAAAAAAGTTAGTTTTTGTATATCCGTGAAAATGGGGACCACCCTAATTTTAATCAACATCAAAAAATGGACCCAAGTGATACAAACCAAGTTGTAGAACATCACTTTGCTGTAAAGTTTCAAGTTTAGGCGCTGGGAGCATGTTTCCTCGTATATTTGTGATCTGGAACATAGTGCAATGATAAGAACTACGGGGGATTTTCAGAAGCACTTTTGGGCTGCATTTCCACTGATCTGGCAACACTCGTGTGCTTCTTTCCAAAATGGTAAAGAACCAAACCAGCCCTGGGACCTGGTAGTTTAAGTTAAACTACCTCAAGATTTTGCCAGTGCCCACACAGATAAAAAGAAACATTGAATTTTCTGCGTTATCTAATGCACGTAGAGGGAATGCTAGATTTGGCAGAAATAAATGGGATATTCCATTTAAATTTAAGCCTGCTAACGCCTAAATTTAGCCTGTTGTATGAAAGATTGCAAGCATTGTTTTATGGCGCATGAAAGATTGCAAACAATAACGTTGTTTACGCCTCCTTTGGCTTGGAATTAAACGAAGGGAAGTTTTAAGCGACAGTTCAGATTTACTCATTGCGAGGAGTTTCATTTCGATTTCTGTGATGTGTGGAGCACTACTTCGGCAGCGGATCAATTTCCGTCATTTTTTGTATTTTCATTGCAATCATTTCTAACTTATTTCGGTCCATTTTTCACCATTATGATTATAAATTCCGTAAAAAAATCTTCATAAATCAAGGCCCCTAACGACCCTAACCACAATCCACCGTTTCCAGCAATCAAATCAAATTCCCATCCTGGCACCTTGAACCGGCAAAGTGGGCAATTTTCAATTAGTTGAAGCTCTTTGCAACGATGAGTCACCGAACCACAATTGATCAAAGTAGGCACGTCTCACTTGACAGCTGCTAAATCTGACAGAACGCTCTTCAGCCGGCATCAAAGTTCGGTGCGCAAGCAGCCTCGTGTTGATACAAGCGAACCTCGCGAGGAGAGATCCGGTTCCAAATTTCAAGTATCAAGCAGCGGCCGCCGCTAAGGGGTGACTCGTCTCATTTGGCCAGATTGGGGGGAAATCAGTGTACGCGCTCGAACGGCGAAGACGACGCATGGTTGAAGAACAAAAACGAGATTCCGTGTTTGCATTTTGTCGAACAAGTGCTAAGTGGAAGTCATTTTTTTGGTCAACTTGGCAAAGTAAACAACTGAGTATGGGAGTAGATTGCCGGTACTAAAAATAAGCATGAAGATCAAAGAAGAATAAGAAAGCTCGATTTCAGTTTGACAAAGACTAACTTCTTTTCGTGAGTGTTACGTACCCAAGATACGTTTTCCCAAATGAATTACAGCGTTTAAACCTTTCGTAAACGCCTCGCCATCACGGGAAATGATTTGTAGTGACATTCTACCTCCCAAATTTCGCATTCATCACCCCGAGATCATCCCAAAACGGTTCACAAGTCGTTAATAATGATCTCACCGTCACACGGCGACGAGAGTGCGATTTATGAAACTGCACCACCTTCGATCCCTTTCGTACTATCATGTTCCTGGGCTCGAAAACGAGACGAACTGCTCATGTTATTTTATATTTTTCGGGCCCCATAAAACCAGCCCAACAATGGCACATTTAAATTCCACCGGGCTCTCACTTGCCCTTGATCACTCCGTCGTCCGTCGGGCTGGACCGGTGTGGATGGCAACAGAAAGAAGGAGAATGTGACATGATCTCGCTCCGTCCCTCGTCGTCGTCACTGAGGAGGACCAGCAGGAGTGGTAAGAGCAAACAATGGAAAAAAATCTTACAACATGACTGATTATTATGACTTTTAAAGAGCGAACAGCAAAAAGTGTTCCCTGCTCCGTTCGAAACTCGTTTTTTTTCCTCGGCATTATCCTGAAAGACGACGACGGATTGTGCGGTTGTTGTAGCGCATTTTTTCTGTGTTCATCCAAGGGGTCTTATCGCTAGGCTAAGATCTCTAGACACACACACACACACACACGATCGCAATCCCAGGAGGCGGCGAAACATAGCAGGCCAGCTACAGGTGAAATCAGGCTGCCAGATATGATTAATCGATCGCTCCCAGTGGTAGTGACAATCCCTCTTGGCCCAAGGTGACGCTCGACCGTTTAGCTTTGAAAAATGCGTCCAATCACCGGCACGAAATTGTTGAAATTGCAATCTCCTACCGAAAGCTTGGAACGGAAAAAAACAAAAACTCGTTTTCGGCGCACGATAGCTCCCGGGAAAATTAATCGAACTGCATTCTTGGCCAGTTGCTTGAAGGTAAGTGAACTCGCCAAAGACGGTCCCAGCAGCCAACCGAATCCAATCCTGTCGACCATCGCTCGAGACGCTTTTCACCATATCTAATCTTTGTTTTTTGAAAACATCCGCCACCTTATTTTTTTTTGTCGAACTTCGGGATATGTGAAAACTTTCCGGGATTTCAATCACGCTGTGCGTTGTCCTGAAATTTATTGCCGTCCATTCGCTTTGTTTAATCTCTACCTGGAGTCGAGCTGTATCGGCTACCTGAGATCTCCGGTCGGTCACGTACCGAGGAGAATCACAAAGAACACGACATTCTACAGCTCTTTATGGCCTAGAGTTGGAAGTCACCCGGCAGATGACGATGATTAGCATCGTGTCGAGCGAAGATGAAGATGTCAAAATGGGCTGCTGGTAGAAGGGAGAAGATTTATTCATCTGGCACCCGAAGGAGGATCGCTACTTGTTGATGTCCAGGCTGTGATTGTCAGCTTCTAAACACTTGAACAGTTGAAGGGGTCACTTGGGTGCTTCGCTATTGGCGTGGGTGGTGTTTATTTAAGCATCCGTTCGGTGGGAAAGGTGATTGCTGATAGTTCCCGTCACAGACGAGCCTCTGATGCTGTTTTAAATAATCAGGAATAATGCGTTGAATCACCCACCACACGAAGAAGACCTTCGAGCCCACTTCTTGTTTTTCGCTTTTCCAAGTCGGGAAATGCAGGAATAATTTTTTAAATTTTTGAAATATTCGCTGAAAGTGAGTAAAGCTGACCGAACATGAGCATGGTTGGCCTACTTCGTTTTTGTCAGATCCCAAGTAACAATTCAAATGCAAATTGGTTTTATTCATGTTTTACGGTAGTTTTATCAAAGCATTATGAAGTTTATTTGGTTTTATCAGGACATTGTCCAAGATAAGGTGGTTTTGATTGAGGTGGCGGATTCATCCGTGCCTCGACCTACCACCGCAGTGGGATGTTAGGCAAAGGTGACGTCCTTGTCTGAGTACTACTTTACCCGTGTCCTTTCGCTCAATTTTCAATACATCTGTTCTATTTCCAACCTACCGTACACTGACGGAACTTTCAACACTTTCTCTCTTCATATTTTCCATTCTAGCAAACATTACTGTCCACTTGGTGCGTCATGGTGATGAGCGAACATCTCCTTCTACATAACATACAATGTCAATGTGGAAAAACTGGTGATCCAGAACTAAGGCAACGCGAGTGCCGGTTCGCTCAAACGCAGGTCAAATGAGGAAATGTTAGGGATATATCAACGTGATACTTGGTTTATTAGAAGCCGAGGAATCGCCAAGTTTGGGGATCATTGTTCTTTAGATGAACTGGATAATCCTACCCTAAACTGAATCACAAAGTGGTAGCTCTAATTCGGAAGACCAAATAAATATCGATACGTCATTTGGCCTATAAAGCGGGAACCAGCGTTAGAATGATTCAACGTATCAAGAAACGGAACTACCTGGAGACCTAGAAGAAGCAGAAAATCGCGGACAGGTAGATTCAAGTGGAAACGTTTGGACGAAAAGTGCTGGTATGGCAGGCAATATGTTCGTGCGGTATGAAGTTTAACATTTTTTACACTACCGGAACAATCAATGCGGAAATCTAAGCGGTTACTGTCTATATATCAAAAGCATAGTTCCCCTCCACTGTTGTGACCGGATTTAGCGTTGGCGCATTACGCCAAAATAACTCCCAATTGGCTCACGGAAGAGGATAAAGATTAAGTTGAGAAAGACATCTTCAGCTCATCGAACGCTAATGGATTGTAAAGAGGGTCTTCAAAAAGTCCCGAACTTGATGAAAAGTGTTCGATCCAAAATTCGCAAATTCGCGAATGAATAATAATAATTTCATCCGGTCTTCACAATCTTCAAGGTCAATCCCATACAATAAAGAATCATCTTTTTGTTTGAAAAAAAAAACATGTTTTTTTTTCTATGATTTGAAAATAAAAATTTCGATAACTTATTTCGATACAGTCCTTATACAAATATTAGTACTGTTTCGTGCCAACAGTAAACATTCTGTCGGGGCTCACTCACAACATTTCTTGTGTTCTACTTCATTAGGAAAACGTACATGTTTTTAAACTCCGCTTACTGGCTGCTTTGGATCGATTTAAACCAACTGTACAGATGGCCTTTGGGTCCACCCACAGAGCATGATGGTGAATTCTCCAAATCAGGCCAGAATAGCGATGGAGCGTCATGGCTGCGTAGGAACGGTAACAATCGCTTCTTTAGGCATTCTTCACGGTATGTTTCCTTGTTTACCGTTTCCAAAACCATCCAGCTTTACTAAGTTTTATTAAAGTTTTATGAAAGCCGCAATAAATGAATTTGGTTTTATTATGGTACCAAGAGGGTCCAATAGGTTTCATATTTTAGTCAGGTTTATGAGAACCTACACAGCTTCTTTACAACCATCTTAAAACCTTGTTTTCTAAAATTCCTTTTACTCCTATCAAAGGTTTTATTTTGACTTTATGAACTCGTAAAAATGCTGTTTACAAGTGCGGTTCTAGGACTCATCCATATTGTCTTATTATGGTAATTGAAAAATACATTTTAGAACCATTTTGCCTCCAGTAAATGCATTAAACGGCAAATTGGCATTTAGGAACGTCACCAAATGACCAAATCGTTTTATAGTAGTCATTGTGAAGATAAAATGGCTCTGTGGCAAAGCTGTGATTTTTTCCAATCGCCTTTATGAAATATCAGAAATAATTGAAATGTGAAAAATAAATGCACCACATTTGAAATGATAGTGCAAAATGAACTGTAAATCGAAGACCGATTTTACCATTCCTTTAGAAATACCTTATTGAATTCTATAATTTTTCAGGAAGTTCATGATTAATTTATCCCACATATTTGTTTTAATTTCGTTTTTGTTGTTGTAAACTCGCATAATTGCCAGAGGCGCATTAATTTTCGGTTCATATCGTACCAATATTCACCATAAATTAAATGCGCATATGATTTGATTTGATATGATTTCATGATACGCTCTGAAAAACTCAATTTGTTTTGGATATTTTACTATCAAACAAAATTTCCCGCATCACTAGAACTTTTTCCTGAGATATTATTTACTGCTAAATAAACCAGAAGAGCATAAAATCGCACAAAGCAGAACAACAAAAACCAACCACGATATCACGGTGGAAGCTTGACAGCTGTGGCCATATGGCCGTATTCTGGTTTTCATGGCAGCCAATAGGTTTTGATGAAGGTTCTCAAGTGGTCATAACATTTTTCACTATAACATTTTCAAAATCTCTATGGTCTTATAAAGGTTTTATTAACTTGTTTTCGCAACCGTCTGTAGAGTGGGCCACTTTGTACATATTTCGGTTTCAAAGAAGCATAGAGGAGGTTGTATACTAAAACAGCTCCTTTGGGGAAACTTGGCTTTTTCTTCGTCCTGAGATGCTCCTCTATGCCGTTCCGTTGCATGGTTGCTGAAAGTCTTCCAGTTCATAGGTTTAATCGTCTATTGTCACGCCGGAAAACTTCGTCAAATATTCGCGATACAACTTGCGAGCCCGGATTTTAGCCACCACCATTGCTGTTTATCACTACGATTTGGTACAGTTTTCACCTTCGAACGACTTCATACCTTGCCGGTGCTTGGAAGTACGCACGAAGTTGAGGACATCTCTACTTTTCTAGCCACAGTACCTACCGAAAGATCTGGTCTCTTCTGGCAATATTTGATCTTCACCTTCGCGTCCTTCTGGTGATTCCTGAGATCCGTTTCCGTTCCGCTCCCAGCCTTCCTGACTGTTGTCAAACGTGTATCGAAAGATTTAAGAACGTTATGGACAGTGCTTGCAGGAAAACCAAGCTTTTTCGCAAGTTTTTTTACTGACAGATCCGAATTTTCATTGCGACCGCACACAATTGCTTTTCGCACTTGCTCTTCTTTCGACGCCATCTTCGATCTTAAAGCTTGTATTATTACCAAAAATTGATTTTAAACAATGGACAGACATACGTTCATCAGTCTGCGAAATATTTCACTGTTAATGAAGTAGTTCCAGAGATATACGTATTTAGGGGTGTCCAGATTTGGTCTGAACAAGCCTTAACATAGTTTTTATCACAATATGTATTTCTTTAGTCGGCTCTAACTTGGCCGAATTTGAATCGATTTTGATTGCAAATGTTATATTCTTTCTATAGCCAAATATGTATTGAAATCGAAATATGGTTTCGGAGACATTCCAGAGTTCGTTTTGGGTAATACTGTTTTGGGGCGAAGTCATCAAATTTTTGTAAGCAATGTCCTTATTAAAGCAGTACTGCGTAAACATTTTTTCACGAACCAGGTGTTAAATGGCCAACCAACATCCTATAACCACGTTGGACACTTTGGTAGCACCTGACTATGTACCGGATTGGATACCCCGGTATGTGGCCACTTTTTGAACTGAACCAAAAGGCATTGTGGCCATATCGCCTTTTTACGCTTCGATTCTAATATTGAAAACTATTGATTTTTAACCTTAAACTATTGAAAATAACGCATAGGGTGATGTCTTATAATTACGTTTTGCAGAGTAAATTTATGAAATCACAGCTTACGTTTCCTAACACAGACTTCAAATGTAAGTAAGGGAGATTTGATATGTAGCAGTGAATGATTTATAAGGACATCTTTGGCTAGGCAACCATCCCTAGGCAGTCGTGTGATGGGCAGTCGATTAACCAAGCCAGTGATGAATTTGAAGCCAAAATGACGAGAAGCTATACTCGGTACCTTTTCTGGCACCTCTCTCCAGACTTCTTATCGATGAAATTCGAATGTGGTAAAGCTATTGAGAAATGCAGGCAAAGCTAAAGTGAGGTTAAACATCGTTGTATCTAAAACTGAAATTGATAATAACTTTCGAAGCTATTTTTCGAACTGTGTGGAATTGGTCAGTATCGTCGTTATCTTGGTTGGGCAGCTCATAAATCGTTTTTACCATATAACGACATTCAACGTCATTGTTTGCGTTACCTGGATTCCTCCATTGAAAACGAAGATATTTTGCTATGCTATAAGAGCTGTTTTGAAATCAACCTCATGTCTATGAAAACTAGTTTAAAACTACGTTTTATAGGACTGAAGATAAAGTTGTTTACAGGTTTTAAACATATCCCTTATAATGATCGTTTACCAGTATGTTGATGAGAGCCGGTAGATGTTTATTTTTTTGTACACGTACTTGGGTACATGTTTATACTTGTGTGAAGTATGCGGGAAATCGAGTAAAATGGACCACTCTCTGGTATCCGAAGGCATAAATATCTGAGGAGCCAGTCTTATGGTGTTGGCGCTTTTTCGTGAACATGTAAAGCTCACAATTGCCATAATTTCTACCAGCATAATTCCGAGAGCTATGTGAAGCTACTGGACCGTATTCTCCCGGAAACTGTACATCCAGAAGCTGACGAAGCCTCATTGTCTCACCATGGATGATGAGACCTACGTCAAGGCAGACTTCTGGCAGCTTCCGCGGCTACTGTTATTCACCGCCCGGCATAAGTTTGTTCCGGAGGAAGTAAGCAAGCAAAACTTTCAAAGTTTGCCAAGAAATACATGATTGGCAAGCGATCTGCTCATGTGGCAAACGGGTGTGCCGTTCGTGACTACCGGGACTGTAAACGGGAGATCTATCACAACGAGTGTCTACAAGGCGTCTGCTTCCTCTGTTGACAACACGATCTACGATCTTCTGGCCGGCTCGCTTGGGTATACAAACAACGGGGCCAATTTCACCAAGAAATGAACCACCTCACTGCCGGAGCTAAGGCCTATCGAAAAACACTGGGTATTGAAGGCAGGAAGGAAGCATCCCAAGGAGCTCATATGAAAATCACGTTTCCGTACAGAAGAAGCTGCAGCCTGATGTTCTGGAACTAATGGTAG
>JASCZW010013650.1:0-24971 GCA_034211315.2 Aedes japonicus | reverse complement strand
AATGTATGTATGTACCACCGCTAAAGAACAATGATCAGTGATTGTAGCGAATGGTGGACAATAAGGGCATTTTTGCATTCGACAGACAGCGGCTTTTCTGAAAACAATTGGCAAGAAAATACTCGACAGTAGTAATTGAAACAATAACACGAATGTTATATTTGAACACACATGTATTAGGCAACGAAATATCTAATAATCGACCGTTCAACTACAACGTACATTAATTTTATTTTTAAACTAACATAAAAATGAAATCATTTATTTGAACACCAGTAGTTCTGCACCAGACATTAGTAGTTGCGATGTTAGCACATTTCTAAAAATTATAACTATTATAATTTTTGGAAAACGGCTGACTCACTCAAACTGTCGTCTCAACGCCATTTGTTAACGCTGCCACAGCTCTATGGTTTAAAACACATATCATAAAACAATTATTGCCTTTACATCCCTGCTGTTTCTCGTTCAGAGCACATCATTAAAGCTCAATCGCGTGATGTTCTTGTGGCCTTGTGTCTGACTGCTTTGGTCCTTCAGAAACCATGCTCGAAAAATAATAGACTATCAAGTTCGAATACCATGATGTCGATTGAAAAACTGACGCGTTTACCAGCTACAGCTCATTTATCGTTCACTGAGCTAAAAACTGAACTCAGCGGGCCAACTTGTCGCTGGTTATACTACTTTATTATTGTTAGCGTAATTGTATCGAACAAAACCTCCATCATTTATTATAAACAAACTGGTGCACAAGTTATTGTTTCCATTATAAGTTTGATAATGTTTAATGTAAGACACTTTTTTCTCTTGACACGATTTATCCACTGAGACTAATCTGTTGATCTATTCACACATTATATCTACATATTCTTTTATTTGGTACATATAGTCAACTCATCATAACAAAGAAATGACGAGGTATTTCGAACAACACAGTTGTCATTGTTTGTTTGTTGGCAATGATCAATTTTAACAAGTTTCACTCTTCAGCCCTTTGAGGTAAAGGCATAAAGCGCATATATCAAGTCAAAATCAGATTCATGCCGAAAACGATACCGACTCGATATGACCATGCATCTCAGAGACCTAATCCTGTTCGATAAATAAGAACCTCAAACAGGCAACAAATTCCATAAAAACTGCACTTTTTCATAAAACATTTAAAAAATCAGTGCCATACCGGGCACTTCTGAAACGTTTGATATTACGATAGTAACAAGTGGCATTATGTTTAATATCTAATGTTCTTCTTAATGAGATGCTTCTCAAAGGTCATTTGTAAAACTGTACGAATACACCAACACATTGCTGGTTTGATATTACTGAAGTTAACAGTTCATCCATGAATGCATTTACCTTCTTTCTGTAAATAAAATGCAAACAATGATATAAAGTTTTTACTTGTCTCAAGTAATTCATGATTAGGGCCTAAAAGCCATTATAAACAACATTTCAACGATGTAGTCGTCTCCACATTTCTTAAAATCTCTCTGTCCAGCTTCCATATGAACAGAACTAACATTCTTCTGAAATTATGCTTTTCCATTTCTGAGAGTGATTTAAGATTCGAAAGTGTGGTCGTGCTAATAATACAAATTATCTCAGTATAAGGTTATCTGCTTTTAGGTCCTCCAGCAATGGTATCAAGAAAGGCGCAGCTGCTTGCCTTCTTCCAAAATCTCAGCTTGAACCGATTCTTATCGTCCCAGAATTTTTGATAAGGGCATTTCTAAACCCTGTTTTAAAATTTTGATTCTTCCTTGCTGCTGTCCTTTCTGTAATGCAAAAACTCTTTATCAAAGCTCTCGAAACAACTACTTTATGGTATTTGAGAACAGCAATAAACTGGTCACTAATAAAACTGGCTCTTACTAAGAAGAAGTCCTGGATATGATTATTCTGACATATTTCTTTTCTTTTAGAGTATATTCAAATATCGCTGCAGCTTCAGTTTAATTTTGACGTTTCAATGTTGAGACTCGTGGTAATCATGGACGCGAGAGCTCATTGATGAGTCTGTTTTTGACATTTTGGTTATTCTTCTTTTTCTTGAAATTGTTCTTTAGGGTAACAAAAGTTCTGCTTCATCCTCACCAAACCTTCTGAGAAACCGATTCTTGGAAAATGCCCGCTGCTAGACCGTAAACGCATTGTCAGGTGTCGGAAAACATATCTAAACTGCGATGAAGTACGTCGCGGAATCTTGACTGAAGTCTGGCAAAGAATGGAAATAACTGGAGATATATAACCTGCGCGATCAAGTGCTGGCTGAAAGTTCAAAGTCGAAAGATGTCAGGCTTCCATCAGCACGGCACGGTGATTGTGAAATTTAAGCCTGGTCAAACGTGTACTTGCCAGGATCCACTACATTCCTTCTAACTGTGATCCGGTATATGCAGCACCTCTCTTTTACGTGTTATCACGCGTGCGTGAAACATTTAAAGTTCTGCATGGTTTCAGGTGATGGTTTGAGGATGTTTCTCCATTTCTCAAAGGTTCATTGCCTTCATTGCACCTGGTTATTAAAATCTTCAAATATTATAAAACAACATTTTGAAGATATTTATTTCCCTTCATCAAAAACACCTGGCTACACTGCTCCCACCAGGCGAGCAGCAATTTGTAAATACAATTTTGGATTTGTTCATCAAAAATGACCAGCACTACTGATTCGTCTCTAACTTATGCCATGGAAAGAAGGGCGGTTGAATTAGACAAAACCATTGCGAAACTACTCTTTTCATAACAATATACTTCACTGACGCTTCATTCTCCTCCACCTGTAATTTGGCCCGGTTTATATTTTGGCCCATCACCAGATGGTGCGGTCTCTTTGAGCAGGCAATCAAATGACCACGACAAAATGTACTAAATTTTTAAGCTACTTATGTGGGGGAAAGGACAGTTAACTGAGCTCGACAAAACTATTTGGATGAGGCGTAAGTTCCTGTTGCCATTTCGCCAGGTGAGTCTATTGAGTTTCTTCGTCGTCAAGAACCAGTTCTGGTGCTGCTGATGTGTTTACCGCATTTGGTGATTCTGCCTACCTGCCCATATTTCAGATCAGGTTTCAGGTTTCTGATAGGAAATTCATCCGACTATTGTTAAAAGCGCAGCTGACTTCCCACATACTATTTATACGATTGGATGCTTAAGGAAGGCAAAGTAGTCATAATTCAGAACTGTGGTTTGGCCCAAAGAACATTAATCTGAGAGGTAAGCGGAGGCATGAAATTTCGTCATGTCAGAAAATGGAACTTCGTGACCACGAGATGGTTTCATTATTCATTCTTCCCCGACGGACACATTCTGTACCTTCGTAAATTTCAACAAGTAAGAAAACCAGTATCTTTCCATTAATTCCCTTCTTTGCGCTACTGGCTTGATGCGTATTTCCGTCTGGCTGCGAAACGCTGAGAATATATTCTGTCAATCTGGATTGTGCGGTGCAGAAAATCACGACGCAGGCGGCCGCGCTGATGCCGCGTCGTTGGATCGTGAAGATATATTTTATTTAGTTACGGGTATTCCGCTAAACAGCTCAGGCCTCAGGACAAAATTTCTGCCATCACCACTGTGACCGGTAAAGGCATGGCATGCGCCGACGAACGCAAATAACGCTATTCGTGGCTCCTGGTCTCCTGCCGACAAAAACTGATTTTTTGTGGTAACACTTGTTTCCGTTTTTGAATTCACTATCGACCACAGAACTACCGGAACCGGTTCATATCCATTCACTAAGGCTGGCCTTCCAGCACCTGACCGTGATCCCACGGAAAAACGTTGATTTTGTGCCAACGCCGGTCATTATCTGGCTGAAAGAAGAGAAATGTAGCGAGCCCAGACTGGCAAGAAACTTCGAATTTTCAGAAGATGCTCGTCGCCGCCTGGCGTCACCTGAATATCAGCTACGGACCAAGTGCAACTCTATTGGCCAGCACACACCGCAATGGCACTTCTTGTTCTTTATATACGCCGTTGTTTTACATTTTTGTCCAGAAGTTCCTCGCCTGGTTTGATCCATACCCTCGGCCGTTGTTTGGTACCAAACAGCTCGAAATTACTTTCTTCTGTCCAAGAACCGTTTTCCAGAAGGAAATGGGCTTTTCCGCATGCTTTTCGCAAATTCCAATCGTTTGATTCTATTAAGCTTACTGAAGTGAGGACGGCGTATGGCGGGCTTGCTTCTTAAGCCCTTCTTTTTCCAATCGCAGACGAACAGTTCTTGCGGATATATTTGATATAGCTTTCTCTGATCGCGACTTCGTTATTTTCGGGTTACTTTTCGCTAGTACTCGAGCATCTTGTCTGACTGTTGTCAAACGATTTCTTCCTCGGCCACCTTCGTCACTCCATTTCCCCGCTGTTGATATTTTTTCCAAAGCTTATGAACCGCAGAAAAGCTGACTTCGCACTTTTTCGCGATTTTCCTGTATGAGAAACCATTTTACAATCTCTCCAATAAGTTATCGCACTTACAACGATATTTTCATGCTTTCGATGTACTTCAAACGACAAACTCGAAACTTTGCGTCTATGGGGCAAACACGATTACTGACGTTTGACAGGTTTGCAATGGTTACGTCCAGTATGGTGGACTAAGAGGAGAGTTTATCGATATGGTGTTGTCTGTAGTGATAAAGATAATGTCACTGTGGTTGTACTTTACTTTTGCCAGCTTAAATTGTGAAACATTTTCAGTATATCTATCACAGAGTAAATGGCTTCACCGTCCGCAAACTGATACATTCATTTAAATACATATGGAATATCGATCATTTTCTTCAAAGCTAGCTCATATGCAATGCTTTATCATAGTCATGGGAACGTCCATCAATTACGTCACGCAAAAATTGACTTTTACGCCCCTCACCCACCTTGTCCGTTTTTGTATGGATCTTCAAATTTTTTGTATGGATCGTCGCTTTCTCAAACTCCCCTCACCCTTACTGCGTGACATAATTAATGGACCTTCCCCAACATATAATCAATTTTCTAAGAGGCTTTTACAGTGTGTGCTTTCTTGCCAGTACTGTATCATTGTGACATGTGTCTTTTCTTAACAGTGGGTCTTTTATTCTGACCTTGCGACCAGATTAGCCCAGGCTGATCAAAGCATTAGTGTTATCCCAGCAAACATCGGTGTTGAATTAGAGCTTGTTCAAGCAAATTTGAGGCTATTCAGCTATTTCTTCTAGAATAGCTGGTAGCTTCTATAAATTGGTGATCAATAATGTATCACCGATGTTTCATAGGATGGCTCTTATGGACGCAAATTAAAACAGTGTGCCTTTGGGCGGCCGATGAAAAACTGCCTTTTGGAATTTAACTCACATAGTTCATTAATACGCTATAACCAAAAAATGGCTAAACAGAAAGAGGATGAAAAAGAATCATTCAATTGTCAGTAAACATCACGAAATACCAAAAAGAAAATCGAATAGCATCTTCGCGATTTTTATGATTTTTAACTATTTTATGCTCATGCCTAGGTCTGCTCCACCGGATTTATATTCCGTAGCCGAATATACCTTGGTAGCTTTATCGTCATAAACAAGATTGTAGCTCTATATTTTGAGCTTGCAATCATCATCGTCCACCTACTTCAGACACCATGTCGCTACAACCTATATAGCAAATTTCATTTCCTCCACACACACACACACACACACACACACACACACACACACACACACACACACACACACACACACACACACACACACACACACACACACACACACACACACACACACATACACACACACACACACACACACACACACACACACACACACACACACACACACACACATATATTCAACTAACCACTTCTGACGAAGTAAGTTCGAAGTCGTTTGTACGGTTCCGAGCACCATCGCACCCACATGCAACTCGAACCAAGCCAGCGTATATTATGTCAGGAGTTCAATTTCCCAGTTAATCCACCTGCTGCCGGGATCTTCTCCACCATCATTATCATCATCATCATAATTATTCTCAATATCATCGTCATCGTCAGCTCAGTGACAGGACAGACGGTAAACATTCTAATTTTGTGAAACCAAGTTATCAAATTACAGCTATGCAATGTTGTTGGGTGATATAAGTTTACTACGGCTTATTTCAGACAACGTCTGGAAATCTCAGATGGTTGAACAAAGCTGGCTTTGCTGACTGAATGGCTCCCAATAAACTGATTGAAAATGACAAAAGAATCGGAAAAAAACAACACCTCTCTATTCGCTTTTGGAACGGATCAATAAAGCTATTCGCAATTCTCGCACTTCACAACTGCTGCCACCGAAAATCAGCTTCAATCGAATTGTTACCAACAAGCAGGCCCTTTAATATTCAGTTGTGGCGTGACAAGAAGAGTGGCATCTTGCCTCAAAGTAATTCATTTGCAATTGAACCCATGCGCTTGCTGTGGTCCGAGGAGAAAAATTAGGTGGAATAAATTAATAACTCAAAGAATATAAGAGATAGCGTAATGATGTCTTCTGAACAGTTTCTGAGTTGGCTTATGCTGCGTTTTAGCAAAAGTGTCCTATACGCCTAATTTGACCAATAAAGTAATTCACTATCAAACTTTTTGTTTTGATAGATAGAAATACAAAATGTTCTACAAAGTAATGGAACATAAAAAGCATCAAAACTTTGTAGAAGATTATTTTTGTCTATCTCTTCTATTTTTTGAGATATAGCGCACTCAAAGAATCAAAAGCCAAAAATCAAATTTCTGTCATATTTTGAAAAAATACATATCTTTTAGGCCTACTATGTTCAACGCGATTGTAGATTATATATAAAATGCATATTTGCTCCTATGACATCATACCCGTACAACTTTTCTGTGAAAAGTTATCATCAGATTTTGTTGTTATAACCGATACATTCAAGCGTTACATTTCAAAAAGGCGCAATGTGAAACCGATAGTTATATATACCAGTTGAATAAGTATATCTCGAAGTACATATAAGCAAAATTTGGGAAAGGTCTTTTTGATTTTGCTTAATAGCAGCACGATGAAAAACATCATTTTTATGACGCAAATCTACAATTATCAGGATTTATTTCAAGCGTTTATAGACTAGGTGAATTATTAACATGTCCTGATGCATATAACGTAAGTAGATCTATCGTAACGTAGCATTGTAACTTGATTTGTCATCATCAAAAAAAATATTATGTAATGTTTATGCAAGAGTTTATTACTTACTAATAAAAAAAATTGAAACTTATTATTCACTAATCAAGAGCCTGGCTTTCTCAGGTAATTCTGATGCAAGTGTTTCGAAAACATCCTATTAGTTAACGAAATTACAGGATCTGACGATAAGAGCAACCTTTTAAAGACATCTTCAATATTAACTGTTCTATTGAACTTTCTTGAGTGGAACTCCCGATATTTCCGAATGCACTTGTTTCTTGTCTCTTGAACTTCTTCGCTGCACATTCCGATTGGAAGCACCGTATATTTAACTATAGCTGCTCCGTGAACAAGAAGTTTATGGACTGTTGGAGACAACGCATACCAACCATATAACATCTCGTACAATGTCTAGTCTCTTCGGCATAATCTTCAAAAGAATTATAATTGATTCTTGCTTTACAGTTAATCACTGTAAGAAGAATATGGAACCGCTCAACAAATTTTCATCTAGTCCAGAAATTTTTGCTGTAATTTTCCATTCACAGGAAAAACTTTCGTGCCGATGTTTCCGTCGTTTGAATTTCCACCTCCTGGAACCGAGCTCACTAATGCGTAATCCTGTGAAAAAATCGCAAGATTATAGTTAGATGAAATCAATTCAAAAATATTGAAGAATATACTATTACCTTACCCAATTCCTCACGCATTTTCTTTCGAATTTCCGTTTCCTTAGCTTTTACCGCTCTGTTTGACTTGCTAACACGCCATGTAGGTTTATCAAGCATAAGTCTATAGAACACTTTCAATAACATTTCCATAGTTCGTATATACGCATGAAGAGGAGAAAAGCCATATTTATATTTGCCAGGATCATCAGAGTCTAGACCACTTCTGGAATTGTTCAGTTGTTTGCCAGATGTTCCACAAATATAACAGGCTTGCGAGTTGGTTCCAGTCAAATCGTTGACGACTTTGGTGTCCATCATCGTAAACAGCATTACTGGGGTTAACAGAAACGACTTGCTTGGATAACGTTACCATAACATTCTTCAAATTTTGAATTTGCACATTCATAAGATGAACCTCGCGTTTTGTTAGCTCTGCGCATTCTTTTGCAAATACTAGTTTTATGGGTCTGCATAGGGAAATTGATGAAGGAAGATCATTATTCCATGCAATTTCTTCAGTACCGTCAGATCTACGATGCCCAATCAACCGTAGAGGAACTAACGAGAATGCGAAAATATGAGAATCTCTATATTCCTGCAGTTCGTGATCCTCGTCTTCGTCGATAAAACGTTGTTTATAGCGTGCGTGATTGCTACTGCCATCACAACCCCATTTGTATAAAAGTGTATATTCATCATATAGCACCATGTCTTGAAGACATGGCTCGACTAATCAAGCTTTGGAAAAAGGCGCTTCGTGGTGTGGTCAACGAGATTCTGTAACGATACTTCAGCAACAGATGGTCGGATGGACAGATCTAATAGAAATAAATACAATAATACGTAGCCAATGTTTCTGAGTAAATGTTTAAATACCTGTACGATAGCACAATTTCTTGGCTTCGACTAATTTATTATACGATGGGTATATATCTGCTCCTCTACTCAAATTAACCTGCCGAATATCCATGTATTGAGCTTTTGAAAAACCATTCTTGCATAAGAATGCAAGACCTTCCTCAGCTGTAAGTGGATTAATTTTTTCTTGCCGCTTTTCCGTCGAAGATAGTAGATTGGCCGCTGCTGTTTCAGGATTTTGCGCTAATTTTTCTATCAACTTACCAGCTTTCCGGAACCCAGCCGACGCCTACGGAAGTTGCTGCAGCAAACAGATTTCATCAGCCGAATATTTGCTGAGAAGAGTTCAATCTTTTTCTTCTTTAGTTTACGTTTTGCGTCTTTGAACGGTTTTGAAGGACGGCCGGCGGATGGTTTTGAGGTAGACGTAACATCGATAATAAATTCTCCTTCAAGCCAAATATTGTTTGATGTTCAAAAACCGTTTCGCGTTTTCGTCCAGCTGCCCGCCATAATTTTTGAAACTTCAGCATCACCAGATGAAGCTTCTTACGCACCAAAACAACGTTAAGTTTTTCTTCGGAATACCTTTTCTTTACAAATTCCAACAAATCTTTTTCTTTAGCTCCTTTCATTAGAAGAGATGAGAACGGCCAGAGGAATTGCTAATGAATTAAAATTCGCGTTATTGAAATAACAATACTCAAACAATCAGTTTACTTACCTTGTTTCATTTTGAAAGCACGTAACACGAAAACAGCCAAAAAAGCAAAGCTTGCTTTGATGTGATCACCAGTGGAATACGGTTGTAGATTTGCGGCATAAAAAATGATGTTTTCAACGATGCTGCTATTAAGCAAAATCAAAAAGACCTTTCCCAAATTTGCTATATGTACTTCGAGATATACTTATTCAACTGGTATTATATAACTATCGGTTTCACTTGCGCCTTTTGAAATGTAACGCTTTGAATGTATCGGTTTATAAAACAACAAAACTGATGATAACTTTTCACAGAACAGTTGTACGGGTATGATGTCATAGGAGCAAATATGCATTTTATATAATCTACAATCGCGTTGAACATAGTAGGCCTAAAAGATATGTATTTTTCAAAATATGACAGAAATTCTGATTTTTGGCTTTTGATTCTTTGAGTGCGCTATATCTCAAAAAATAGAAGAGATGAGACAAAAATAATCTTCTACAAAGTTTTGATGCTTTTTATGTTCCATTACTTTGTAGAACATTTTTGTATTTATATCTATCAAAACAAAAAGTTTGATAGTGAATTACTTTATTGGTCAAATTAGGCGTATAGGACACTTTTGCTAAAAACGCAGCATAAGCTAACTAGAAACTGTTCAGAAGATATCATTACGCTATCTCTTATATTCTTTGAGTTATTAATTTATTCCACCTAATTTTTTCTCCCTGGACCACAGTGCATTGTTGGTTCTACTCAGGATTGACGGCGTTGCAGATGATAGTGAGAGAAGATTCATTCTGATTTTCAGTTGTGTACGGTAAGCAGATGCTTCGTTGATTTGAATAACCGAGCATTGACGAAGACCACCAGTCTCGGTTGGTGCTAACTGGATTCAATTGTCGCCGGAAACATATTTACAAATACGGGAATGGAGTCTGGTTTTAATAAATCAGCGATACACTCATGTTGAATATCAAAATGTATCATCAAAAGTTTAGTGGATGACAGACGATTGCTATACATAAAATTAGCAACGTTCATGCGGACGAAAAAATAAAAACGGTAGTTGATGACGCATTGGCGCCAACTAGAAATCGTAAATTTAATTGATTTTTAATGCCATGACGATGTAAAGGAATTTCCGCATTGCTCAAATTAAAAATGGTAAAATATTAGGCCATCTGAATAAAAGCAAGTAATTACTCACAAACAAACCAGTGAATAAAATTGCACTTTACTCGAAGTAAATTCGGATTCCGAACATAGCATTTGATCTGTCAATTTTCCTTCTTCGTGTTTTTCTTAGGTAGAAAAAAAAGTTGGCAAACAATAAAAATCTCTGAAATGTCAATGCGGAGAGATGTGTGACGATTTCTTCAACGAGGAGTATATGAGGATGAATCTATTTATGAATTCTATTTGTCAATATTACAAATATGCTAAGTATACTCTATTTCCTATCTTTTCATGTCGCCAGCGAAGCAGAAAAAGAAATCAGCCGTAAAATAAATGTGTATCCAGCTGCTGATCCAACATCGGATCGAACTATGCTAGTTGCATATTAATTGTTGATGAAACTCACGCAGTGTAAACAATACACACTGAGGTCATTTCACCCAAAATTTCGTTGAAATCAACCCAAAGAGCGAAATGTTACAGCTTATTGAAGGTGGTGCAATTTAACCATGGACACCCTTTAGAATCTATGTTTTTGTTTGATTCGCTCTGTTATTTTGATAGAATATTTGAGAGTGTGCTCGTGAGTTACTTTCTCAGGGTCGAATCATTCAGCATGGTAATTCCTGAACCAAAAACTATATCCATTCTTTTCAGGACTATCTAGTCGTTGGTACAACCGCTATGATCTTAGTCAGTTCTACGAACTCTTTTTAAATTCTGGTGATCGATTCTATCCATAGAATTTCTCTTTTTATAACCGCGGCAGTTCAAATACTTTTCGTTGCAGTTTGGTCACGAGGTTGATAACAGAAACTACCGTAGCTGTTATTTAGCGTTTAATATCTTGAACAGAACAGAATTTTCTGAAGCTGAGATATTCTCGGAGATATTAACGGAAGAATGTCGATGAAGAGGATCAATCAAGGCAGATAAGCCTCTTTTAAGGGTATACGATGATGCATTCTTGACGGCAGCCATTACCTAAAAATTTAGAATTTATATTTTTTTATTCAATGTTTAATCAGAACAGTTTGTATGCTTACTAGCTGTGAACAATTTGATGAAGTTCAATTTACATTCACTTACAATGTGGTGTAAAACAAACACTGCAGTTGAATCGTTTCCACAAATATATTTATTTGTTACCTGGTATCAGGGATCACCCACGTATCGTAAAAGCACTTCCTCTTTTGTATATTTGATAATGCTCCTCCCCGGGTTTCAGAATCTTTTTCAAAAAATGTTTCCCACAAAGTTCACATTTTCTTGAGTAAACCGGTATAGTTGCTTGAAGTTATCAGCGTCTCCTTCTCGTCGTGTTTTAAAACTTGCACTGAACGATCAAAACTTTGATAAACAGTGTTTACATCAACTACCATTGGAAATGGTAAATTTAGAAAATCTCCCACGTACATTTTAAGTTGTTTCTTCCACGCAACACACGATTTTGATAGTTTGATTTCAACTGAGTATGCTTTACAGCAGGTGACTCAAGATTTTCTGCGGAAAGTAAATGCTTTTGCTCACTTTATTCATATGACCTATTGTTTGAAGTCGTATGCCAGCTTTCGGTCAGTTTGCATGCAACGCTTAGCCTGAACTTATGCAAATCGCAGCCATTTGTTTCCAATCACACCCTTTGGACTTCCGTGACTTACTCTCCACTGAAGGTGCACCCAAATAATATGCTACTCGCTAGCGGAGTTTTCAAATTCACTCGTAAACAAGGAAAATAGCTATCCTCTTTTTAAATATACGAACGAGGGATGACGCCAATGACGCACGCTTCGAACAAAAACAAAGGAAATCCCATTATGGAATCATACCCCCATTACTCCTGATGCATAATGGTCGTAAGTGTGTGCAGGGAAAACGATGGGTTAGCACCCCCGGAAGTCTGTAGGAAATGAAATGTTTGCTATCATAATGAAAAGGTAGGAGTTGGTCAGTAAGTTGTATGAAACATATTTGCAGTTTATTAACCCACAGATATTCTAGAGAGGAGACCTTGAGTTGAACATTCATCAATACATAGATAAAAAAAAGCATTGAATTTTCTGCGTTATCTAATGCACATTGAGGAAATGCTTGATTTGGCAGAAAACAAAGGAACAAAGGAAGTGACCATATCCGTTTTGTGCCCCGATTGTGCGAGGATGAGCTTTAAATAAGGAAAACATGGTTAGTCTTCATATCTAGGGTTTTTTTTTCATTAGGGCGAATCTACAATTGAGAGGTTCTCTCCGGGCTCGCTCTCTTTCATTCATTAACCAATCACCTTTGCCTTTTTAATTCTACTATTTGTAGAGTATGCTAGCCAGCACTGTTGTGTTTCGGTCTGTACTTAAGAATGCCTCGTAAGTTTTATAATGGCGCTGTAATGAATGAAAGAGAGTGAGCGCGGAGAGAATCTCTCAATTGCAGATTCGCCCTAATTAAAAAAACCCTAGATATATGTGAATTCTCATTGTCTATTAGATGTTCTATAGTTTGAATTGGTTATGACTACTTAAGTAACATTGCCAAAACCGTCCAGCTTTATTAAGTTTTATTAAAGTTTTATGAAAGCCACTAGAAATCAATTCGGTTTTATTATAGCAGCAAGAGATGCCAATAGGTTTCAAATTTTATTCGGTTTTATTATAGCAGCAAGAGATGCCAATAGGTTTCAAATTTTAGTCAGGTTTATAGGAACCTTACTCCTATCAAAGGTTTTATTTTGACTTTATAAACTCATAAAATGCTGTTTTGAAATGCCGTTGTAGGACTCATTCGTAGTATCTTATAATGGTCAGTTGAAAAAGCATTTTAAAACCATTTTTCCTCCAATAAATACATTAAACGGCTAATTGGCATGGAGAAAAGCTACCAAGCGACCAGATAGTTTTATAGTAGCCATTGCTAAGATAAATTGACATTTTGGCAAAACTGTGATTTCTTGCAATCGCCATATTTGAAATATATGAAATAATTGAAATGTGGAAAAATAAATTCACCAAATTTTAAATGTAAAACAATTGAACTGTAGATCTGAGACAAACTTCGGTATTCGTTTAGATAACCTTATTGAATTCCATCAATTTTCAGGAGTTCCATGATTAATTTACCGAATATATTTCTTTCAATTTTGTTTTTGTTGTTGTAAACTTGCATAATTTCCGAGGCGCATTAATTTTCAGCTCTTATCGTGCCAATATTCACCATAAAATCAAATGCGCATATGATTTGGAGCATGATACGCTATAAAAAACTCAATTTGTTTTATATATTTTGCTATCAAAGATAATTTCCCGCAACACTAGAACTTTTTTCTCAGCCATTATTTACTGTTGAATGAATCAAAAGAGCAGAGAATCGAACAAAGCAAAACAACAAAAACCAACCACGATGTCACCGTGAAGTTTGACAGCTGTGGCCGTTCGACCCTATGCTGGTTTTGATGGACCAATAGGTTTTATGATGGTTCTCAAGTGGTCATAACATCTTTCACTAGATCATTTTCAAAATCTTTATGGTCTTAGAAATGTTTTATGAATTTGTTTTCACAACCGTCTATAGAGTGGGCCACTTTGTACACATTTCGGCTTTAAAAATGCATAGAGGAGGTGTTGGTGGACAAAACAGTTTTGAATGTAGTTTCATCAACATACGGCTGGAATAAAACTGAAATTGTTGCTTGGGTAGGGTTCTGTTATATGGTCAGTATCGGAGTCATAGTTTGTTTTCTTTGCAATGAATCTGATTTTGACTGATAAAGGGGTGCGCCTTGAAAGAGTACTCTCACTCCTCAAAGGGTTTAGATAGCGGTAACTTTTAATAAAACTTGATTCATTGCCAACAAAACAAACAATGACAACTGTAACAACACCGAATACTTCATCATTTCTCAATAGTGATGAGGTAATTCGACATGCAATGATCTAAAGGATACAATAGATCAAATTACTGGGCGCAGTGGTTTATGTCCCGAACAGAGGAAAAAAAATGATCAGAATTCTGAAGATTATTAATAGTCAGAACCAGTCATGATAAAAGTCATGCTCTTTAGGTTCATAAGCATGGGATTCCAGACAACATAACTTTGACAACCTATATGTTTCATGCGAAAATCATATGATAACTCGTGACAAAAAACGTAACCAGAAGAATGAACGTCCGGTTTTCAAAATGCTTTGATATTCATTTATGTTAAAAGGTTCATTTTCAATATGAATTTCGAAATATTAGAAATTAATATAAATTACCCGGCCGGGATCGGAAAATATGCAAGGACTGGGCCAGGGTATTCTTGCTCAACATTGCTAGTATCTATTCTAATGGAACGATGATGATGTTCTATGTTTGTATTTTGATTCAAAATCTTTTAATTATAAAAAAACATCACATGTCCATGGAAATTACTAATCATTCTTTTCATTTTCTAGTTACAAGTATTCCACTAAACAGCTCACTATTTCCAGGATTTAACTAGATAAGACATCATGATGTCAAAAACGTGTTATGCAGTGCAAATTTAGAACTACTTATGCGACCCAAAAGCTGTTATTAAAATATCTAAGGCACTGTTTTGGTCTTATTAGAGTCGAAAATTAAGTAATCGATACTAAAAAATCCTATGAGTGACGTATGAAACGCAAATGTTCTGCGCAACATCCTCTCAGATTTTAAATGACATATGAGCCGTATGACATTCCTAATACTCTTGTACAACAATATTTCTAGATTACTGATCAAGAAGATGTTTTTGATTTATTTGCGCATACCACTTCCTTGGGGGGTCGAAGAAAATTCTTTTACCAAAAAAATCCTAAATCAATCTGGTAATCCAACCTAGTCACTTCCAGCATGATGTTGTTTTATTGCGGCGCATTTACCAACTGAGCTAAAAGAGGACCCACGCCGGATCGTATAGATACAGCCAAACCTATATAAAGTGGTACGAAGGCTCACGAACTTTATTCTTTAATCTCTAAATAGTGGATTTATCATCATGATCCTCAGCAGACTTTATGCATAAAGGGTGTGCCGTTTAAAATCCGCACAGACAAAAGTCATTCTCAAAATTCGAGTTTTTTTGCGATGATTACCAAATCTTCAGGGAGTAAAAAGAAACAATAAAAATTATTTTTGACATCATTCATTAAATTTATTTTTATTTCACACTCACTAAGATGCATCATCCGTTTAATTTATTTCACCTCCGTATCCAAATGCGTGAACCTTTGCCCTAACCCTAGCCAAAAGGTTCTACACATTTCTTCCACATTCTTCACCACATTGGGCGCAGTTCCGGAGTGTTTGACTTTCAGTTCAGTTTGACTGTCAGTTGACTTTCGACACGAAATCGACATCATTTGCCTTATACCACTCTAGCACGTTCTTCGTTAAATGTTGCCAAATCTGGCCAGAAGATCGTTGGACAGTCGTGAGTCTTTAGGAGAGGGAGAAGTCGCTTTTGGAGACACTTTTCCAAATACACCTGTCCATTCATGGTGCATGTGGTAACGAAAGGTGTACTCCGCTTTTCGCAAGGTCAAATCGCTTGCCAAAATAAGAACTTCTAGGCGAACTTCGACATCTTTTGTGTCCGGAGGTTCTCGGGAACTTCGTACTTATCCTTGGCAGTCACATACAGGTTTCCTGGAATCTGGTGTAAGTCCGCCTTCACATATGTCTCGTCATATCTTCGCTTTCGATCAACAGTCAGACGTTTTTTCAACAGTTGTATGATACCAGATTCGCGATTCCCAACTTTTTTCCGATGGCACGATGCGACAGATCCTTATTCTCAAAGTACTTGTGCAAAACTTTTTGTGTGCACGCACTGTTCTTTACTTGCCATTTTGAAAACTTTTGTGCACCTGATGAAATCAGCTCACAGACTGTAAACAATACACATTAAATAAATATTAATTTTACCCAACGGATCAAAAGTTAGAGCAATTTGAGTGTGTGCGGATTTTAAACGGTACACCCTTTAAATATAAGCATAGACACGCCCTTACATAGGTCAAATTTTTCACCTTATCAATGGTGAGAGGGTTTATTTCATACTATTCGACCAAGAATTCGACCAATTTGGTCGCTTCTACTTAATTACTGAGGCGCCACTAGTAACTGTACGAGAAGCCAATAACAGTGCAGTGATTAATTTCGTGAACTGTGGACTGCATTTTCAGGAAGAGCTGTTATTGAGTATGTGGTTGATCTTACTAGGTCATGTTGACTCGTGAGAAGTTACTTGATTATTGTGCATGAGGTTCTAACCGTCGACAGTGCTGTTATTTCTATTTTAGGATAAATTAATGCTTCGCGTCATCCCAGCAGGAATGCGAACATTTATGAGTTCGACCGAAGAGAAGCAGCGATTGGCTGGTCTTCACGAAATTCAAAGGTGTAATGATAGCATTTTGTTAGATGACAAGCAATATGAATGTTTCATACAAACTACGAGAGACATTTGTTCTATGTAAAAAAATCATGTTTACGAAACGAGTGAAAGCTAATTTACGAAAATAAATTTTCAGTGCAAGAAACTATCCCAAGCTTGATCACTGTTCATTCGAATCATGGGATCACGAAAGCAAGATTATTTAACAAGATGTTTGTTCGTCCTTTCCAAAAAAAAAAATAGTGTAGGTCCTATTCTCCCAGCATACACTCATAGCTTCGTCATTGGTCCTACATTACCTTCCTCAATCCTTCCCAACACGAAACAGGATAAATTTGCATAAATATAGCCAACCTTGACGATTACCGGCAGCTCGAATGCTCTGCGTAGAAGTGCCGTTAGAAAATAATTAATATCGCTACCAACCTTGAACCACGCAACGGAAAACACGAAGTCGCCATCGGCTGCGGCAACGCTGGGGTGGCATAGTAAGGAAAGCCGAAGCAAGAGAACACACCAACGCGATGCGACGCGACGTTGAAAAGCCGCGAAGCGGAAAAACTGGTCAAATAGAATGAGGTTGATTACGAAATCACATTTTCCACGAAAATGCGTGATACACCAATCCGGAAAATGTCACATTCTGCTTAGTTTCGGAAGGAAATTGCGAAATCAATAACATACCTCAAACTTATCTATTTGGAAACAGAAAGTTTCCTCGTAACGATAGGTTTGAGGATCAGCTGATTCATTTCACGTTGAAACCTATAACTATGTGTTTGCCGGTTGGTATGAGTGTGGTGAAATAAGGAATCCAATTATGTTGAAGTGATTTTCAGATGTCGTTTCCACTCGCACCTTGGTTGATTGATTGGTAAAGAAGCAGAAGACTAACGCGCCTTCTCAGATATAACTATATATATATACGTAATCCACGGATTACGTGAATCATGGATCGTATGGTCTTACACAGTTCGGCAAAATGAAGTTTGATTGAAATGAAATTCTGGTTTCTTGAAGGTCACGAGTGACTTACATGAGTGTTCGGTTGTTTTGAAGTTTACTAATGGAACAAAACAGACATTGATACTTTCGTTCATTTTAAGTACATTGTAAGTGGCAGCCAAAAAAAACTTCATGGTCCAATTAAGAAATTTGCATTGCTCGTGACAGCACTCTTGAAAATAATGAAAATTGAGCTGGAATCGATAAAGGACTCATATCCAGTCATGTAGTTCAATAGAGTTTTTTGCTTTGACCGGTATTAACAACATAACGTATCACTCTTTTACTTCGTTGATTATTTTCGATACATATCTGCAATATTAGTTTATTATTATTTATTTTTTAAACCATTAAGCCCTACATTTTCTTTTCTCTCATTCTTGTATGAAAAGCACAATTTGTCAAGGTTCTTGGTTTAGTATTAAGAAAATGGACTGTTTTTTCAAGACAAATTATCAACGGAAATTCATGAATACATCAGTACCCGTTTAATTTTAACAGCAAACCAGGGTTGCCATTAGTTTTTGAAAAATATCTGGCATGTCACAAATCAAAAATCTGGCAAAATCTTACAACACACGGAAATGTAAAAATCTGGACTAACAGGGTCTGACTAACAGGATGGACTGAAAAGGGTCAAAGGGGTTTAACAAATGTTCATAGGCCCTTACAAATGTTGTGTGTGTGTGTGTGTGTGTGTGTGTGTGTGTGTGTGTGTGTGTGTGTGTGTGTGTGTGTGTGTGTGTGTGTGTGTGTGTGTGTGTGTGTGTACAGTCCAACTCCCACCGGCAGTGCTTTTATGGAAGAAAAATGTCTGCAGTTATCATGCTAGTTCATAGGCCCTTACAAATGTTGTCCCAAAATTCGTATACTAGCATTCTTTAGTAACAGTCAAGCGTGGAGTTACACTTTTTGACCAATGCCAAATATTTGACGGATTACCTATTCGCACAAAATAGCTACGAATCGTTTTCAGTGGACGTGGACTGTAGTCACGCAAATCACTTAACGCGTTAGTGGAGTGGCATTGAACGACGCTTTTTTTTTAATCTGTTCTAATTTAAAAAGGTCAGGCATTATGCACGGTTTCTCTATTTGTCTTTTTGTCGATAAAAAGTCTGGCAGTGCCAGATAAATCTGGCATAATGGCACCCCTGGTCATAATCAAAAAAATGTCCGTGTGCATGGCAAAAGTCTTGCCAAAAAACTAGCTGTAGAACGCTATCAGAATGTATCGAAAATCATGGTATGGAGCGCCGTTTCACGAAAAGGAAAACTTCCTCTTCTTTTCATAGAACCTTATGTAAAAATCAACACTGAGTATTACATCGAGCAGGTTTTGAAGAACCATCTGCTTCTTCATGTTTCAACGCTGAATGGGAATACATCAGAAGAGCAGGTGCGCAGAAAAGCGAAGAATGGTTTGACTACATTGTAGGGATTATATGCTTCAACATATAGGCTATAGGTTTTTGGGACTAAATTCCTCAGAAAATCGTGCGTACCAGCTGCGATGGGTTTACAAAGCGTTTGCGCAAAGTTATCAAGGAAAAGGGCGAGAGATTCGTATGTGTATATATTTCAAATGAAAAATAAATGCTATGATTTAGTTGATTTGTTTTGCTGTACCCCCATTTTGTTTGTGTGACACGTATTGTGACACACCCTTTACATTATCAATATATACGTTACAATAGCACTTGTTGTGGCTTTGAATCTTCATTAAATTTGATTTATTTTCAGAATCTATAAAAATGGTATTTGGGACGTCTTGTTAAAATACGTGCTAAGTTTACGGTTTATTTAAATCTCTCCAAAGACATCAAATTATGCTTATTTTCCTTAGGGTGCATCTAATGAATACCTCTTAATTTACATGAAATTTTCTAAGTGCCTGTGCAAACCACAAAAAGCCCAGGCAAATTCGATTTTGGGGACCGAATAATGGTAAGGCTTCTTTTAGATTTTTAAAATAATTCAGTTGATCTAGACAAACACAATACTACCACAAAGGATTCTGTTATAACGACTAATGTATAATGGGATGAATAATAAGATTCTAATAGTTGCTAACATGTGAGAACAAGGCAACACACTTAACATCACGAAAATCATGTAGATTTAGGTGCTTTGAGACTGACGTCAATTTTAACATGAGTTTGAAACACTCAGAAAAAAAAGAAGTAACAAGCGCGTTAAGTTTCCCCTCGTTTAATTCCAAGTCAAAGGAGGCGTAAACAACGACATTGTTTGCAATCTTTCATGCACCATACAACAATGTTTGCAATCTTCCCTACAATAGACTAGATTCAGGCGTTATCTGGGTTAAGTTTACATGAAATAGTCCAATATTTTCTGCCAAATCTAGCATTCCCTCTGTGTGCAGTAGATAGCGCAGAAAATTCAATGTTACTTTTTATCTGTGTATTTTTCAGGTTTGAGAATGGTAGACGAGTTCATATTTGTCGACTGGATACTTGAAATCATACCAGTTTTGGTGAATCCGGCTGTGATTCATAAAATCCAACGATTTCCACAGTCACACACAGTTTTTTTCGTACGCTTTCAAATGTTCTTCTAGTCCATGCTTCACTCCCGTAAGTGCAGTTTCACAATACGGTGGTGACAAGTTTATAATTTTGACTTGAAAAACTGAGTGGTGCTACTGAATTGTGTTGAGATCATGAAAGTTTCAAGCGTTTAAGATTAAAATAGAATAGAGCGTGTCGTATAATTAGATGTTATCGATTGCAAATATGAATTCATGCTGAAAGATTGTAATACATAGGTATGATATAACTTTTCATGAAGGCAGTGCTTCTTGCTTTTTACGATATTTCGAATTGAAAATTACATTAAACCATTTATTAAATCAACATATTTTCAGTGATGGTTCAGATTACATCATAAGTTGTTTTCATACATTTTTGCTGTGTATGATAATTATCATTTCTCGAATACTTTTTGAAATGTGCTTAAGTTTTTATTATTCCTATTTGAAAACCGGACATGTCTATCGCAATTGAATTCCACCGAACAGCTCATTGGCAAAAGATATTAAATCACTGTGTTTAAAAATTACACTAGGAGTGAGAATTCAAGATTTAACTAAAAAAAATTAAATTGTTAACCTTGTGGTATGAAGCCCTATACTAACGCGTCGTTTAAGGAAATTCAAATGACATAAAAATGTTTTGCAAGTTGCTTTTCAGCACAAGCGACGTATCTACATTATTCCCAAAAAGTGCATAAGTGATGTTACACCGTTTTGTAAAAAGTTTGTAAAAGCTTTCAACAATAATTCAGCAAAACGTTCAACAAATATGGGCATCTATACATGGTTTTCGTTAACAATATGCCATGAACAACGTGTTTGTTTACATTGTGCGACTGTTTTAAAAGTCCATTTTAAAAAGTACTCGAGATTTGTCAAGAATACGGCTTGAGATGATTCAGATTGTAAGATAACATACTCAACCATCTTTTACAGTTGATCTTCACAATTTCAAAAAAAAAACCTTTATCATTATTATTTTATTTGCATAACCTTATGCACATATATAGAGGTCAACATTTTCATATAATTCATGGGATATTTCTTGAAAATTTAAGCCAGATATTGCTTAAATGAGGTCTGTTGTATGGCAGATTGCAACTATTTTTTTACGCTTGCTTTGGCTTGTAATTGAACCACCTGCACCTGTTAAAATTCATATTTTTTTTCTGTGTTCATTCGTTCGTTCAACAATCATAGACAAGTTGCAAATTATGTTGTCGGTCTCGCTAATAGAATCGTAAATACTCCAGATAGCGAACGTCCAGGTGAACGCTCCTTAAGTGGTATGTAGGAATGCTATTTTACCTACTATTTACCCCAGCGAATTTCCCACCCCACAACAAATCCGACAAATTGGATTGTCTTTCCCGGAACAAGACGGTACCCCATACCTTCAGGTAGGTTTATCATTATGACACCACATAATGAAATCATAGACCTTTGGCGGCTGTCTGTTAGCACTCATTTGGCATCGGCACATCGCGAGAAAGCATTGAAGGCACTTCCAAATCAGCATGTGGTAGCTTGTCGTCTTCCTTCTAGGATACATTGGTGGTGCTTTCGTGACGCAAATGGACCAGATTTTTGGTTTGATTTATGATACGATTGTCATGCTGTGAATATGGAATTTCGACCTCGGGATTCGCGTGGACATTTTTCCAAGGATAAATGGTCTTAGTCGGTAGAATTTATGAGATTAAAACGTCTCCGTGAACATCTTCTTACATTTAGAGGAGAAACTATGGTAAATGCATACTAAGCGAAAAAAACGCACTATACAAACAAAATGTCAAAGGGTGTACGGAATTTAATTGTATCTTTTTCAAATGACTGTAGCTTTTTACCCATTGGGTTTTTTATATGGAAAATTTGGCTGAAATTAGTTCAATGTGTATTGTTTACACTGTATTAGTAACATTACTCTGAGAAAAAATATATCGTTATATATCATTGCACGATGGCGTCATCAATGCAGTTTTGATAGTCCAGGGAGCTTATTTGCGTGAACTGTCAAAAAAGTGAGCTTTCCGTGCAATGATCTATACCGACAATTAAATCATGGTCAGGATGACTATTGCATATAATGATTACAATAACCTTGAAAATGGTCGAATTCACCACGTTTACGGCATTTTTGACTATGATCATGGTAACAAGAACTATTCCGACGTTATGGCAAAGGTTGGATCAAATATTATTAATGGTCGTTTAGACCATGATCATAGTCGGTTCAAAATCACTATACTGCAATGGTCATCCTAACCCCCCATAATGATAAAATTTACGATCAAATTTGCCTCTGTGTAGTAGCTGTGCAATCGTTGCAAGTAAGAAGCAGTAAGAAGAACAGCAGCGGCACAAAAAAAATGTTGCGCACTTTCCCCGAAAACCCGGATCTCTCTTTCCGTGGCATCAGCAGGAAGCTGGGAATGGTACAATCTACAGTAACTCGTGTTATATAGGTTTATCGATCGGAGGAAAAAGTGCGGCCAAAATGGATCTTCGTATAGAGAAAAGGATCACAAGCAGGTATTGAAAACTTTCGAGAGGAATCCAAGCATTTCAGTTCGAAATGTGGTGAAAAAACTGCATTTAAGGTGAAACTGGACGGAGTCCTTTTTATATATGATTTATAGGTTAGATTAATTATCACTTAAAATCACAAACAAAACAAAACAAACCACGCTGAAATTGCTAACCAGTGAATGCTCCATCGGAGCAAACGGTTCTTAAAAATTTCACGCCTAAAGTCCTAATAGTATTTGAGTTTTGTGCTCAGAAACTTTTGAAGTAATGGGGACTTGATCCCGTATGTGCTAAACAAAACTTCCTTTATAATGTTTTGATATTTGAAATATCTCCTTATCATCATGGGATCCTAGTAGTGGACAGTAATTTATACTAGAACCAAAGATAAGAAGAGAAAGTATCGATAGGTCCGATAGTGTTCGGCAGGCTGCGAAATTGAATAGAAGTTGTTTGAGCCTAGGGCATTTGTAAAGCAGTACGACCAGTTCTATCGAGGAAATAATCTGCACCTTCCGGAGAGTTCGGAATCGGGGTGGAATGTCGATAAGACCAGTTTCATAATGAACCCTACACAAATTAAAAGGTTTGCTGGGAAGGTTATTAAAGTGGTATACGAGGGAAAACTTTAAAAAACTATAACTTGCATCTATGCAGTTGCAGCTGATGGAGGTTTCAAACCACTGCTCGTAACATTTAAGGATTCTTTTAACGTCCTTGTACATGCAGCCACTGATTCCGATGCAGTTGGAGCAAAATTTGGGTTCAATCAAACAGGTGACGTCGTCTTTTATGTCGTTACCCAACATTCAAATCCACGTTGGATCGAACAGGATGTTCCAAGGCCGATAATTCGCATAGAGGACGGACATTCTGGACATCAGTCGCTGAAGTTGAACAAATGGCGCTATAAGAACGATGTCAAGCAAGTCGTGTTATATCCAAACTTGACTCACATCTTCCAGATTCTCGATGAAGCTGTATTTGGACTTTTAAAAACGAGGTACACTGAACTGTATTAGAAATGGAATAGTGTCAATATGAACAAGTTACTCAATTAAATTGAAATTTTGAATCTGTTGAAATTGACAAATGATAGCGTTATCCAGTTACGACAGACAGAAAAGTCTACGGTTGGGAATCGACTGGCCTGCAACCATTTAACTCTACGCATGATAAGTTTTGAATTCTAGGATCATTTTGGACGTGACTATACACTATACACAGGTGCGACATAATCACATAAAAACAAGGTTAAAGTCCGCTTACAAATGATGCTATAATATAAACCCAAAAAACTCATTATTTTTCTATTAATTTTTAAGATCAGGTAAGCGAACTTATTCAGAAAAAGACTAAGAAATTACAACAATTCTTGCTTACAATGATACGAGAAGTACGTGATAAAACACTAAAGGCATCATTTGAAGGTGAAACGTTGTTAGCTGAAAACAACGCCAGTTATGATTCCGCTTATGAAGCCATATAAACTGCTCAGCAGAACTTATTTGAATTGGACCTGTAATTGAAAAATTTACCCCAAGTTTCCAGCAATGAAAGAGTAAACTGAAAAACCAAAATGCTGATTTCGCAAGTTCGAGAATCCGTGCAAAATAAAGGCAGACTCACTTGAGGGCAAATGATCCAGCCAAACTGGTTAATACTTATTCAATGGAACAGCAGCTGAACATCATTGAACCAGATTTCGTCGAGCTTGAACAATCTGTGTTTTTGAAGCGACATTTCGAATATTTCTTACGAATATTCTTCTTGAAAGCATCCTGGAAAATGACGACTTCTTGAATTCATCATTTTTCTTTTCATCGGCCTGGTCAATTGCGTAGCATGTGCTGCACAGAGGACTCCAAGATCTAATTGACCTACTACTTCGAATCAAGGGAAGGCAGAATGTCGGACC